>JAXQQM020077358.1:0-147445 GCA_034641835.2 Pinus albicaulis
GCAACTCTGGCAATGCATAGATCCTTAATTTCGGAAACTAATTTTTGTCCACCCACAACGCAGCTAGGAGAGTTGTTTTCAAATAATAACACCTTACCGCGCCTTACGGCTTAATTAATTACTAAGTTGTAAATTCTTTCTTTTTCTCATGCAAATAAATATATTATGCCTATCATTATCAACAATAATTGGATTATGGTTAAAATCGATTGCAATATATTAATCTTTGATCATGACTACAGTGGAATTTTCACTTTTCAATAAATTTAATAATTTGATTTTTTTTTTAATTATTATTATTATTTTTCATGGATGCATGTTTATGTATTTCATATCAGAAATATACATATTTCATTAGTTACATCAAAATTTATCATATCACTTGAGGTAATTTAATGTGCGTGGGAAAGTTTCCAATCATTTCTCCCAAGTTTCCAATCATTTTTCCTAACCACTTGAAATAACCCCAATTCACTATTTTTTTAATTAGTTATTATTTTATTTATTTTTATATAATTATTCTATTTTCTAATTAAATTATATTGATTTTTCTTATTTACCTATCACTTATTATTATTTACCAGCTTAGATCCATCTAACTCCCGATATATCATGAGCTGCGAGATCAAATCCTTGCATATGCAAACATTTCCTTAAATTATTAATCCAAATTTATTAAATATAATAATATTATTATTATAATATATTAATATTAATATTATTTTAATAATAATAATATTAATATCCATCTCACAATGCATCACTTTATCAGAGTTTAAAATTGATAGTCCACTCAAGATAGCCTTCTTGGGAGTTCAACAAAGGAAAAATGCCTCTCAGTCACTACAACAACGAGCGGATTTGCGATAGATTAGGGTTTGGATAATAGAGGTTCTGTGGTGGTGAGCATTGTTCGAATGGAGGTGAATATTGGACACAACGATTTGTAGCATATTCTGCCCACGACATCGAAGTCTATTATTCCGACACTGACAATCATTGCATCGAAGTCAACCCTGCTTTATCGTCCGTGATGGAGGAAGAGCAAGTAGACTATTTAGCTGACACCCTCGACTCTAGGTCAATTTGGATTTTGGATCCACCTCAGCACTGTGTATTGCTTTCTCTAGAGGCCACCACTCTGTCGAACTTCCAAGTAGGCACAAAACATATCGCTATGGAAGAAGGGGAGGTTAATGTTACCGGGCTAGGGTTAGCTAAATCTTATTTTTCTCAGACCACTTCCTGCATGAATACTCCACGCATCCCACTTCCTCCATCCTATCCCCATCTAAAATACAAGGATGGGCACTGGAACAACATTTGGCATTAGGTTAGGGTGTGAAGTCAATATTTTCTGAAGCAGACATTGGATCGGTGGGAGGAACCTGTGAATCCAATCCTGTAGCTACTAGGAACAAAGGGGTTTTGAACACACTGGATCTAGATCAACAAAACCCTCCACTCGAGAGATCTTTAGCCTTTTTTGAAGGCATCCCACACATCTCCCTGTCCCAGGAAGAGACTAGGGTTTCGGATTCGAAAGATTCCCAGGGCCTCTGAGGTAGTGAAATCGGCAGATGCTCTTCTCAAAAAGCCTGCAAATAAGTCTACGTACATAAAGGTCGGGGAGCGAGGTCAAATTTTGGTATTTGGTGAAGGAATTTATATGGGTCAGGTTGCAAACAGTGCAAACTCGGTCCATAAGAGTTAGAGGTCAGAACTACTCATCGTCACGACTTAAGTGTTGGGTTATGGAGATTTGGGGTAATTCCTTTGAAAAACTTCCCTTAGTCATCAAAATGACCCATGGCCGGTTTTCCCTAATATTCTCACATCCGGACCAGGCTACTTGGATAATGTCCAAGTTTTGGCATATCAAAATGGCCTTTGTTCTCTTGATGCAATGGACGCCTCTTTTTGACACTGACAAAGAAAACTTGGGCATTGGCCCCATCTGGGTAAGAATTCTGGGATTGCCACTTTATTTATGGTCTGAGGATGTATTCCACACCATTGGCGATTATTTGGGCATATATCTTGATCATGACAGATCCTATACGAAGTCGAGGAATATGGCTATTGCTCATATACTCGTTCATCTGGATACCAGGGATGGGCTTGTTGAAAGCATGAATCTACAATACCAAGGACACAAAAAGATACAGATCCTCGATTATGAGGGAGTTCCATTTTGTTGTAGACATTGTGATCTAGGTCGATACTGGTGGCCATCTGCCTATTCCACTTGAACCCCCACCATTGTTTCTTTCAGTTTTTTAGTTTCCTTAATTGTAGCACAGTTACCATTTTTAACAGTTTTTCGGGTCCTGAACTTCCAGAGCTGTTTTGAGGCAACACAAGTATTAAACGAATTTTTCTCACTAAAAAGTTGTAGTCATCAGATATATATTTCTAACGAGGTATTTTTCACGTCAAATGGAGATCATATGCCAAAGTTATGTCCCCGAGAAGTTGATGTACCAATTTACCCAAACAGGGTCCACAGTTTTGGTGCTTCATCTCCTAGGGTTAGTTTTTTGGATGTTTAGGGTTTTCCATTGTTTCTTAATAATAAATAGGTCTTTGAGCCTCATTGTAACATATTTTAGAGGCCTGTAGCCACCTCATCTCTTCTCAGAGATAAGCTACCAGTGCCCTAGCTAGTTTATTTCCATTCTGTCTGTAAGAATATTTAAGTTATTTGATATTAATGAAATGAAGTGTTATTTCCATTTAATCTTTGTATTTATGTTTATATTCGTATTCTGTTGCGTTCTTGCATAAATCTGGATCAGTGGTATCAGAGCAGTCTGATCTTTCTCGATCCTTGTTTACATGTCCCCAACGGGGTCAGGGTATAAGGAGTTAGGGCTCGGTCTGGTTGAACCTTTGCAAGATCAACCTAGAAAACCCTGACGACCACCAATAGGGGAAGAAAGAAAGATGAGGGAGCAAGAGATCCTATCAAAATATTGCTCGAGGAGGCTCTCGAGAAACAAATTAACACGATGATGGATAATGTTTCTCAGATCCTTTAATGGCTGCCCACCGGCAGCGCATCTGCATCCAGCAGCCACTTTGGAGGCACCACTCCTTTTAAGGTACAAGTAAACTTTGACATTCCCATATTTGATGGTCAAATAGACTCATACGACATAGATATATGGTTGAATCTATTGGAAGGATATCTCTCAATTCATAACTTTTGCAACGGGGAAAATATTACTTTTGCACTCCTCAAAGCCGCCCACCATGTCAAGGATTGGTGGGAAACCTACTGTGAGAAAAAGGACGAGAGGGAATGCTCTCTATTCTCATCTGGACCCACTTGGGATTCTTTCTGAGACGCCATCAAGGAACAATATTATCCCGTGGGGAGCTATGAGGACAAGTACATATAATGGACTACGATGCGGCATCAAAGGGATGAAGATGTGCATGAGCTGACGAATTTGTTCCATACCCCACGCACAAAGTTTGGTATCAAATATTCGGAGAAACATTTGGTGTTGAGGTACCGCAGTTGTCTGCACAGATACATTCAGGAGGAAATGGAGTTGCTAAACATCTCCTCGCTTGGTGCATCATATCGGTATGCTTCAAAGATTGAGCAGAAGTTCAAACAGAAGAAGCGAGACTTTGGATCTGCAAATCAGAAGTAAGGGAAAGGTGCCCCCAAACCGCAGAACAAAGGAGAAAGCCAAGGCAGGGTAGCCCAGGACAACCCACCAAATCCACAAGAAAATAACAACACCGTGAAGCCAAAGAAGGACACGGGAAAGTGGTGTGAGTTCCATAAGAGCTCCTCCCACAACACAAGTGAGTGTCGGGCTAAGCAGTCACTCGTGGCCTGGCTGAAGGCTTCTGAATTAGATGTATGCTCCGACTCTAAATCATAACCCGAAAAGGGGAATGACAAAGGGAAGTAGATTATTGATGTGGAACCCATCGCCGTTGTTGCTAACATGAAGATACAGAAGGAGGGAATAGAAGATCCAGAGGAAGGGGAGCTCCTCTTCCATTCCAAGATGTGGGTAAAGGGTTACCCGCTGTAGTTAATTTTTGATAGCGGGAGCCAAAATAACCTCATCTCAGTAGAGGTTGTGAAGCAGCTGGGCTTGCCGACCACAACACACCCACAACTATACACAATCGGGTGGCTTCACCAAGGACAGGATATTTGCGCCAGCCAGCAATGTTGCCTTCCCTACAACATCAAGCCCTTCATAGATGAGGTATTATGCGAAATTTCTCCCCTTGATGTTTCCAATGTATTATTAGGCCAACCATTCTTGTGGAAGCAACATGTCATGTATGAGTCCAAACCTCGTGTTGTTATTGTTACTTTGGGCAATAAGTTGTACAGGATATTGGAAGTAGCACCGTTGTTGGCTTGAGGGGTCCTGACCCAAGTTCAGAGTTATTGCGCAACCAAAAAAACCCTCAAAATATTTTCCCTTTCGACAATGACCTACTTGCACAGATCAAAGTCTCACCCGAAGCAGTATGGGGGGGTGCTGGAACTAGGTTTCCGCACCCTGAGGAAGTTTTTGATATAGTGGCCCTAAATAGACTTATACATTAGGGGAATTTTGAGGTCTAAAATGGTCCTCCTAAGGAAATTATAAAATAATAGTGGAAATAATAAAATAAGATTAGATTACATCATCAAATTTTAGAGGGAAAAAAGAAAAAAGTACTTTTTCAACTCATATTTTCAACTTATCTCCCTATGGGTTTACTCAAATTTCGAGTAGGACACTTGTTGGATGTAGAATTTGATTCTTCATCCAAGGAGTACGCATGTTGCATACTTTTGATGGACCTTGCTACACGAAAAATGAGAAATACATGATCACATTTTTCATGTATTTCTCATTTTTCGTATAGTAGGTTCCATCAAAAGTATGCAACATGGGTACTCCTTGGATGATGAATTAAATTTTACATCCAACGAGTAATCTCACTTGAAATTTGAGTAAAACCTTGGGGATATAAGTTGAAAATAAGAGTTGTAAAATTATTTTTATTATTTTATTATTTTTTAATCTTTTTACTTTTTTACTCCAAAAATGGTGAATCATCCCCCATTTTTAACATCATCATATTGAATCTTATTGGATCTTATAAAGTTTTTTTTTGTACATTTTTATTAGGAGGCCCATTTTAGACCTCAAAATTCCCCTAATGACAGATAATATAATAGATGTGCACATCAACAGATCAAACCCTTCTACAAATTATCAGAGAATACTTCAATATATTTGCGCACAATAATCATATATACTTTAGCAGATCTATTTATCTAACATTAAATGGTATTCACACACAAACAAAATTAACCATTAATAGAAGTAAATAAGCAATAACATAATAGATTCAGATCTTAACCCAATTGTTAGATAGTTAATACAGAAAATTGCATAAAGTCCAGGTTCGCCCAAATAGTCTTCTTTATTAAGAGATCTATCAATACCAATACATTCATTCCTTCAATCCAATACAACCTATCCTTCCGCACACACAACCAATGGAGTTTGCACATAGCTAGGACTTAGGGCTCCACGTACACAGCGAATAGGAGCCTTTCTACCCAAAAACCCATACATAGATCAAAACATGAACAAAAATTCATATTTGATCTTATCATTGTCTCTACTTGAATCAATCCTTGCATATTTATACTATCCAGACGTGCACATACCATGGTCTCAAACCATGGTTTGAGACTCATGGTTTTCCAATTAAACCCATTACAATGATTAAGGGACTTTGACCCACCCCAAAGCCCCTTTGACTCTTTCGCGCAATGCGCACAACAAAACATAAACAAAACTTAACAAAAAATGCACCCCAGGGGACTTCACTCCAATAGGCCCCAAACACAAATTTGTGACTCGTCTCGAGTCACTGTGAGGTGGTCTCCTTCATATTTGCTTTTAGTGCTTCGACAGAGCTCTTAAGTGGTAATATGACTTCGCAGCTCTGCGCGGAAACACTTTGTGCTTCATCAACTAAGTTTGTAGTTGTCGGCCCCTCAGCTTCCAAATTAATGCTTCGTTGTGTTTTCTGGAGGCTTTGCAGGGCACCATCAAGAGTTTGTGACAACTGTAGGGCTTCCTTATCCCAAGGTTGCATCCTTGTCTCCAAAATTTGCTTTCGGCGGCGTAGGTATTTAATTTATGTCTGAATAGCCTTGCCTTCATGCAAGTGGGAAAGTCTCTGTGCTGTGACTAATAGGGGCGCTGCTATCCTTATTTCAGTGAATTGTTGTTCCTTGATGCACAATTCATTTCTTAGCTGCTATACCATTGGGTCATTTTGAAAATTTGTCCAAACGCCCATGGCTTCATCCAATAAGGTTCCACACTCTGCTATGGCGACTGCTACACTGTTTTTTAGCTTCCTTTACTTCTGCGACGTGTTGCACTCTGACCTCCGGTGGTGTCTCAGGTTGAATCTTCATCTACAACTCCACGATCTGTTGCTCAAACTCAGCTCATACGATTTGTACTTCTATGTGTGACACCTTTAGTGCAGTGACCAAGATCTCTAATTTCATTGTTGGCATGACTGATATAGGGAAAATGACTTCTAGCAGGTCTCCACACACTCGATCAATCATGGCCCCCAAAGTAACACGACGACTCTCCGTTGCGCGACGCACCTCTTCTGCTGTTTGTTGTTTTTGTTGGAGCAAAAATGCTTGTTCCTGAGATTCGTTTGCAGCATGGAAGTCACAGACCTCCCGGTACTGTTATTCACCTACAATCATACTATGGATTGCATGGAGTTTTCTAGCAGGTAGCACCGCTAGGTCGATGCTAATTTCTCCACAGGCACTCAGGGTCGTGCGCAAAATAGGTGACTCCACTCTGATGGATAGCACGAAAATCTGAAGCAAGCAGTTGTCCCCGGAGGATGGCAGTAGGGTATTGATGGGATGTGCGCTGGAAGTGGTCATGCTCTCTTGAAGCTAGCTCACTTGCTTCATTCTCTCCAAAGTCTAGCTTGCTTTCAATTTAAGCTCTTGAATACCTGACTGTACTCCCTCGAGCACAACTTTATAATGCACTTCCATATCTGTCCACATATCCTCGGTGGCTGACTTGATTGTATTTTCAATTTCGGTGTAGTCGTCTTCTGTAAGCGTGAGGTCCTTTGTGCCCACCTATTTGGACCCTTTTCATTCTTGCGCGGACCTCATGCGGATTGAGAACCACACTTAGTGCCTTTGGTGATCTACATCTTAGGTCCCTAAATGCCTTTGCCATCTTTTTTTGCTTGATCTTTCCCCAAATCGATGGTTTCACCTGTTGTAGTAGGTTCAGGCTCTGCTTCTGCATCTTTACCTTTCTGCTCTGTGTCTTTTGTGGTTCTTGTCTTAGTTGTAGTCTTTAAAATGGATGAAGAGGCACACCCAGTGGTGTGCGGCTCTAACTAGGAAGACGACCATTCTGTTGTGATGCGCACTAGGTCATCCTCTGTGACCAAGTACAGTAATTCATACCACATGCCTTCCATAGTGCCCTTCGCCCGAAAATGCACATTATGAAACGTTGCTTTGAAATATGCAATTAATTTGTACTACTCATATAAGGTAGGGGACAATGTTGGCTTTGATTGGATGGCTTGGAACAACGCAGAGTCAAACAACACCTAGAAAATTTTGTTTTTTGTGACTCGGGTCGGGATCTTTGAATTCCACAGGGTTGCGTAGTGCGCGGATTCGCACATATCTGGTTCTATGTCTGGGAATTGCGTATCTTAAGGTGTCTTCCAACCTATGAGCATGATCAGGAGTAATAGACATGCATAATAAAAGTGTTTCCCCTCCTCCTACGCCTCGCGCAAATTCTCCAGGAATTCTCTACATAGGTATTGAGCCAAGTTACTGGACGCCCTTCTCGCATTGTCTAGCTAAAGCGATCACATGAGCTGGGAATTCCTTTGGCCTGCACTTCCTCATAATTTTGTAGGCGAGGATGATCGTGCCAAATTTCACTACGGGGTCCTGATTTCACTGACAAGAAATCCCCAAGTGTTGCGTGACACCTTATAGTCCTTCTTGACCTTTTTGGTAACTTTCTTCTCCTGGAATTTTCCTTCAAAGTCCACCACAGGGTCCATCCCTTGGTTAGGCACGTCATTTCTCTGATGGATCAGTGTGACATATATTGTAATGCTCTCTCCGAGCCACATACAATCATCATGGATGAGCGTGAGCAATTGTCGCACACATATATCGTTAATGGGGATGCGTCCAAAGTGTGGAATCTGCAATACGTTCGAAAACCTTGATTTGTGCGGGCCCAACACCCAAGGCTTTGGCTCAATGCGCACTACTCCACTGTCATAAGGAACCACTTCTAAGTACATACTGGGTGTGAGCTCTAGAAATTTTTCTTGATCCGCGAGGTCCTATTCCTCCATTTTCAACAACATAATTTTGGCGAACATATCGCCTTCAACCGGTACTTTCTATGGAAGAAGTGGCATATTAATGTATGAACACACTTTATCGAGGTTTGTAGGGACCTTCATTGAAGCTTTGCGCGGTGCGACATATGCAGGAAACCGTGAGATGGGGTCAACAATTTCTACAACATCTTCTTCCTCCATTACCATTTCCGACAACTCTGGCATAGGCTTCTTCTGGCGCGCTGCAACATTGGAGAGTGGCTTTTGGGTTTTATCATGGTGTGATTTCCAAGCCCCTGAGGACTGTCCCTTCTTTGTTTGCACCAGCACAGGGGTCTCAACAGCCTGCGCAGTGGTTTCTTCACCTAGCATCGGATAAGGGGTAGGTTTGGTGGCAGTCATGCTTAGCGGAATCAATCCTTGATGTTGCAACTCCTCCTCAAAGAGTGGATCAAGACTAGACATAAGATTCATACAAAATTCAGAAATATAAGAGCACAACTTGCAAAAATAACACAGAAATAAAAGGAAACGAATGCGACCCCTTTGGTCATATTTATAGCATAGGCTCATCATAAATGGTCTTCTATGCATTAATGTAGCCCCATAAATGCTAAAGTGGCTCCAAATATGGCATAATCTCCTTATTAGATGAAATTTGGATGCTCCTCCAAATGGTAAGAATTTTGTCTTGTCTAGATTTACTATTCCAATGGCTATATTCTGGCACTACTGTGACCCAATCAACCTCCACGTGCAGCTATCACATGCTCGTCGCACCTATCTGCGCATCTGCCATCCTTGCTGTTCAGATCCATATTTATGGCCATATAGTCATTTTGTGCGTGTAGGGAGAGGTTCATCCCTATATGAATTCAATCATCTTCCATTGACATACACAGGAAGGTTTTCTCCGCTCAAGGTGGCCAGGCACACTGCACCTTCATCTGTGATTTCCTTGACAACATATATTCCGAGCCAATGCATCTTGAATTTCCCTGGGTGGCGCGCAAACTTTTTTTTAGACAAAAATACCAAATCTTCTTCCTTAAATACCTTCTGTCTAATATGCATGTCATGCCAAGCCTTTTCACGCGCCTCCTGCACTTGCTGATGGAAACCTGCAATGAATCGATCCTCTTCTAGTGCGACCAAATGCAACAATCATTCTTCCATAATATCCTAATCTTCCATATTAGTGAAAACTACAATGTGCAAACTTTGAAAAATGTACTCCATTGGCATAACAACTTCCTTCCCATACACCATTTTGAATGGTGTCTTTCTTGTCAACTTCTTGAATGTGGTTCTATATTCCCAAAGAACCACAGGTATGTGCACATCCTAATCATTTCGATTATAATTTCTGACCTTAGTGAGCACAGTCTCCAATATCTTATTGAAAGCTTCCACCGCACCATTCACCTGTGGGTGATATGGAGTACTCTTCTGATGATGAATCTGGAATTATTTTTTCAGAGCTTCAATAGTTTCATTGACAAAGTGTGTACCTCGATCACTCATCAAAATCTTATGGCACCCAAACCGAGTCAATATGTTCTCAAAAATGAAGTGCACAGCTGTGTCTGCACTACTATCCTTCACCGGCTTAGCTTCAACCCATGTGGTTACATAGTCTGTCACATTGATTATGTAACACACATCTATCTTCTTTCATGGAGGGTCAATAGGTCCAAGAAAATCAATGGCACATTTGTAAAAATCTTGAAATTCCATCTATGGGTGCAAGGGCATCTCATATTTGCACAAAAATTTTCCTGTTCTTTGGCATACATCACGAGCACGGCAATGCGCATGTGTGTCATTGTGCAGCGTGGGCCACCATAAAACAAGTCATAGGATACTGTGCATTGGATTTCCTTGCATAGTGACCTCCTGCAACCCCTCCATGAGCCTTAACTAAGATATCCTGTCTCTCAAATTATAACACATACCTTCGCAAGACCTCCTATGCACCCATCTTGTACTGTTGACCGACAATTAGAGTAAAGTCAGTTGTGCCCACGACCAATTCTTTCTTCTGTTGCAGTGTATACTCCATGGGCACACTTCCAGTAGTCAATAAATGAATAATGTATGAAAAATGATCATCAATGTAACCCATCTTTCAAGCTATTCGACTCTTCTCCATTTTCAATGCGCGACAGACGGTCTGTCCCAACATTCAGTCTCCCAGGTTTCACAATTACTTCAAAATATTACTCCGGAAATAGCAGCAACCATATGCCGATCTCCCCCCCCAACAGAGGCTTATTGAACAGGTACTTTAAAGCATAATGGTTAGTAAAAATCTTAAAGTGGCCTCACAATAGATAATGGTGGAATTTCCATAGCGCATAGACCATAGCCAATCCATCCTTTTCCGCAGTTGAATAATTATGCTCTGCGCTTGATAACTTCCTACTTGCAAATGAAATAGGGTGGTCAATTTCCCTAGCTCTTGGCTATGCTAAAATAGCTCCGAGTGCAATGCAGGAGGCATCAACATGGACATGGAATAACTTCGACCAGTCTAGAAAGAATAATATGGGCATAGTGACCATCTTCTCCTTCAGCAATTCAAAATTCTTTTGGAATTTTTCATCCCAACATAATGATGCATCCTTCTTCAATAATTTCTCTATAGGCACAGTGATTAGCGCATATCCTTGAATGAACTTCTGGTAATACCTTGTATGCCCCAAAATTGAGCGCATCTATTTCACATTTGGAGGAACTTCTAGGTTAAGAATAACTGTAAACTTGGCTAGGTCCACCATCAATCTTTGCTGACAAACAATATGACCAAGCAAGATCCCAAATGCCACACAAAATATACACTTTTTCAGGTTGAGTGAGATTTGATACTTCCGAAAAGTATCCAACATTAGGCACAGTTCTTCTTCAATAATCGAAAGGCAGTCCAGTCATCAAAGTGAACTTTTAAGAACTTATGGATATATTCCTTGAATGTAGCTACTACCACGCACAAGAAGATAGATGGCGCATTCATCAGACTGGCATGACTGTATACTGAAAGGATCCCCATTCTGTCGCAAAGTTTGTCTTACTACTATCTTCCAGTGCAATTTTGATTTAGTGATATCCCAAGAAACCATCTCTATATGAATAGGCCTCCTTTCCTCCTACATTGTCAAGGATCTCATCGAAAAATGGGGTCAGGAATGAGTCATGTACACGGGCATCATTCAATTTGTGAATATCCACGCAAATCATTATTTCTTCTTTAGTCTTCTTGTCTTCCACCACCATAGGACTCACCCAATTAGATTCTTCCACTGGTTCTATGATTCTTGCAGCAACCATTTTATCCAATTCTTCTTTGACCTTCTTCTTATATTTTGGATTCAGCCTATACGAGTGCTGCTTCACCGGTCATGCATCTGGTTTTAAAGTGATCTTCATTACCCCAAGATATCCTATTATCCCCTTCAGCTCAGAAAACTTTGTAAGAAACAAGTCTTGATACTCAGTCAACAACTCAACGACCTTTCCCACCGTATCATCATCTAATTAATATTCGATCTCTCTAATTTTGACTGTTCCTTAGAGCCAATGTTCACTTGCTAAATCTTCAGAGGATTAATTACATCTGGTGATTCAATTGAAGGCCCAACAACTACCTATTGTCCTTAAGATTCAGGGATTGTAATATTCCTTGGATCTTCCTCATTGTCTTCAAATGTCAAATTCCGATAATTCACAATGTCCATCATCTGTGCATCCCATGCTGGCAAGGCGCACTCTACCTTCAGTTTTGAGGTGTCAAAGATGACCTCCTGAATACCCTGCAGTGCTTTACCCAAGTAGTCGAACCCACTTTCAAAGCTGAAGGTTAAAATAAAACTTTCTGTCAACGCAGTCCATTCATTGGTTCCTCGGTGCAACTCAGTTTTCAAGTACCAATTCATAGGCACCTTCCCCAAATTGTGGATGAACATGTGCACCCATTCTAGTCTCGGCTTCATGCCCCATGCTTCAGTCCATTTAGCCAGATGTTTGCGTAGATCACCTTTTCCGGAATAGGCATCTTCCATTCTAGTATTTGGCATGGAAAATTTTAGGGGCTAATATTCACAGGTGGGCTAATTTTCCATGGTTTTTCCAAAAAAAAGATTCGCCAATTTCCATTTTTTTATAAAAGTGATTCACCCAAATTTTACAATATAAGATTACTTTACCTTAAAATTCACCAACATTATATATAAAATATATATAATATCATTATAAATTTGAATAATTTTACAAATACATCAATAAAATTTTTATATTTTTCACATTAGGGACTAGTGATATTCTCCAATTTTTTAAACTTCAAAATAATTTTCCATGCTTAAAATTTTCCCTCGTATTTGGACACTCAAATCACAGTCTCATCATACGGGTGCATTCCTCCCAGTTACCTAAGTTTCCTTTGGGAGTCTGCCACCAGTGTGCTGGGTAGAGCACAATGCTATATGAAGGGCATGGAATCTTTGTGCTTTTGGAATGGTCTTTTCAAGTTCTCATAAAAACATGTTAACATTATTCAAACCATCATAATAAGGCAATTCTCGTACCTCTAAGGATATGCATCGAAGAGCTCTTGTCACTCGGTTGCAGCACAATGCAAATACTTCATTTAGTCGGTTTTCCAGTTCTCCAATTCTTCATATGAATCTGAGAAGCATGAACTATCCTTTTTCCAGTTAAGTCTTCCATCAACTGTCGAGTTTATCCAATCATCATCTCACATGGTTAGCTTATAGATTTGATCAACATTGTCATATGCATGCACCAGCTCTGTCTATATTGCACCTTTTGCAGGATCTAGGGGAACCAAAACTCTGGTTCCATTATTCTCAAATACCATACATCTTTGCTTAATATTAATGATGTCGTCCATATCAATAGCCCAATCTAAACCCAATAGTGCAGGATAGGGATTAGTATCATCCACAATCTATATGACTTCAAAATCTACGCGCACCTGTACTCCTTCAATATCTACTACAACCTGTGAGAGTCTTTCTAATGGAATAATCTTCTGTTGATTCGCCATGCAGAGCTGAATAGTAGACCATTCCAAATTAGGTTCTCCCATGCATTGCCAAGTATGCTTCGGTAAGACATTTGCATCAGATCCTATATCCATAATGACATGATCCATCTCATAGGCACCAATATGAGAAGTCAAGCGCATCTCTTGTCCAGTTCTTCTTTTATTCTTATATATTTTGTTAACGTCCTTCTAATTTGTTAGCCACCTATAATATTTTGTTATACCAAAAGGTGGCTAAGATCTTTTTTGAGCCTCCAAGGAACAAATTTTATCACTAAAAATTGTTGGCTCTTGAAGACTCCTTGTAGGCCTCATGCCTCTGTCCAAAATCTTCATCACTTTCCCTATTAATTCTGTTGATTTCCTGTAAGAAACTGCTGAAGAAACCATCATTTTTCCCCTTTCTCCCACTCATAACTAACCTTCATTTACTCCCCCTTTTCTCCATATTATTTCCATACTTTTCATAAGTTTCTCCCTCCATTCGTGAAAATCCTCCTGACATGGTTTAAAACTTCTTTTTGAGCTGTGCCGAAACCCCCAAATCCATTTAAAACCTTGAAATTTTTCATAAAAAACAAAGTTTCGTTGCTATGGACCTAAGCCCCTTGGGCTAAGCCCTAAACCACTTCCCCACCATACGCTTTGGGTCTGGAACCACTTGCTAATACGATAAAGTGCTAATCGCATCGAAAAGAATCAAAGACGCAAGTCTTTGCCATACTCCAAAAGTTCCGATTGCGATTAGCCTTGCTTCTTAAGACCCCCGATCATATTATTTTCATATAAACTTGAGCCCGCCCCCGGCGCTTAAACCTTGTGAATATTTTATTTCCGACCCTTTTTCCTTTGTAAATTACAAAAACCCTCTTTTCCAAAGTTTTGATGTAATGAGCCAAAGTCACATGTTAAAAATAAAATGGTTAGATCAAAAAGACCGATCGCGTAATCGCAATCGGAGAAATTTCAATGGGTTGATCGAAAAGACCAGGCCCGCAATTCCGATTGCGATTAGGCCCTTATTATATATAAAGCCCCGGGCCCATCAATTTTCATATATATGAAGGCCCCGCAGTCGGGCGCCTATCCGCTTTGTATATATATTCTTCCCCTCGATCCATAAAACCTTTGTTTATTTCAAAAGTTCGGGTTTTATATAAAATACAAGGGTTTCTCCCCGATTCCATTCTCCACCGTTGATATTCCGCGGAGATTTGACGGTGGAGCGCTAATCACAGCCCCTCGCCCGATCGCAATCGCAATACTTCAAGTGTACCCTCCGATCAATCACAGTCCATACCTCCGATCTTCCGATCCTGCTCTCCCTTCGATTTATTCTTGACCGTTGATCTGTCCCACCAATCCAACGGCCTGCACTCAATCGCATCGCAAACTTTCAAATCGCATGCGTTTTTGTTGCTCCCCCGATTGCCGATCCCCGATTCAATCCCGACCGTTGATCTACTCCTTGATCCAACGGTTCGCGCAAAATCGCATCGCAATGTTTCACCCCCTTGCAATTACCTCCGATTCATTCCTCGCCGTCGATCTGATCTGCAGATCAACGGCCAGCGCTTAATCGCACTGGAATTTTCAATCGCATCCCCTTTTCTGCCACCCCCGATTGAGACCCTCCGATTAGATCTGGACCGTCCACGTGTCCGGATCGGACGGTCCAAAACTGCTCCTCCTTATTCTTCTCCCGCTATCCTTTTTTCCTTTCTATGCAGATCTCCACCGTTGGTTGCCTTCATCTGACGGCTACGCTCCTCTCCTGCCTTCTGAAGCAGTCTAACCCATTTCGCAGGATTTCTTAATTGTTTTTTGTTTTATGCAGGTGTTTTCAATGGTTTTCTGTTGTATCACAAAGAAAGCCGAGGGTTGGGAAAGACGTTTCCTGCGCCTTCGAAGCTACTAAAAGGAACCATTCACATGGTTGGATTCAATGATTTGTCAATGTTTCATGAGCATTGATGCCGAAAAGCCCAGCGCGGCCCTGCACATCGACAAGACACTGTTTTATTCGAAAGAACAGTTAAAGAGTATCAGTTTTGAGAATAAAGCACAGCAGAAGAAGATTGAAGACAATATTACGCGGATTACGGCTAAGACAGTTATCAAAAGCCTAATCCCCGACTCAAAACACAGTTTAAAGAAAACCTAAAGTGTTTTATCAGACATAAAGCCTCCACCGCCACAACTTGAGGCAAATTGATTCCTCAGCTACCAAAGAGCCACCTGTCGCCTCAAACCATTCAGAACAGAGGCCGAAGTTATTGCTCGAAGAAATATCTGCCTCCAGCATTGCCAAGAAGTTATTTCTGCAAGGATACCAATGAATAAATATCTGCAGAGTTACTCCAAAACATACACAGAGCCTCAAAGTCAAACAAAGCTTCCACCGAGCTTTGATATTTATTGTAAAACAGTTAATGTAGTGATCCACCTGTAAATTCTTCCCTTGAGCCTCTCAAAGGGCCGAGAAGTCTTCACTCTGCATTAATTGTCCTTGAGATATTTTGTTAAAATCTCACCTCCTCATCTTCTTATAAGTACTTCTACAGAAGATGAGAAATTGTTGGTTGCAGAACTTTGAAATACACTTGAGCTCGAGACTTCTATTTGTACATAGTGTTCACTGGCCCTTGAAGCTCTGTTTACGCTAGAGTAGTTAGGTTGAATAGTGAAGATGATTGCTGAACTGAAACATTGGACTTGAAGATTGTAACTGGTTTGACATCAATATAAAAGCTGTTTCTTGGGATCCTGGTCTTTATCACTGGTGAAGTGCATCTTTCTTTGTTAATCGTTTTCCTTCTATGTATGCCATATTGTTCATTTTCCCTCTGTAAAGAACAATTTAAACAGGGTTAGGATTTTCTGTATAGCAGTAACCTTCTCTGGCTGAGAAATATTTATCTTAATGTTTTCTTCAGATTTGTTTATTTAAGAATGATTCAAAACAGTTTAAACAGTTAGGAATGTTGGCGTTCCCTCATCCTTCTGTTTGCTCAAACATTGTTCTCGAATGTTATTTCCATTATTTGCTATTAAAGTTAGACTAGAGAAGATATGGTTTGCCTTGATTCCTAGATTCTTTTCTCCAAAGGCAGATTCTGAAAGTTTCCCTTGGTGTTGACTGAAAGCAAACTAGGTTTAAAAGTACTTTATCTGATCTTAAGTTACACTCTGTTTTTCTTATGTGTTTTCATACTTTCTGAAGGTAATTATGTGGATTACTGGATTGTTTGTCAATTAAGCTGCTTTAATAAGAACTTGCCCAAGAAGTCTATGGTTAGCCCTGTCCTTGGTTGGTTTTAAAACAGTTACTTAAGATGGCTTTTCTTGTTTGGACTGACTATAAATCCTCTGAGAAATTATTATCAGTTTCCACCCCTCCAACATTTTAATGTTTCCATTCCATCATTTTAATCTCAATAATCTTGTGGTATAGATGACTTGCCCCTTGGATCACACTTGATGTTGTTGTTCAATTAAAGCCCATATATGACTCCATAGCCCAATGGACTAAAAACCAGCGTTATATCTATCTATCTACCAAAACTGTTCTATTTTCTTGCAACTTCTCACTTTTGAAACTTTTTGCACTTAGGACTTTCCCCTCAAGTAACATTTCATGCTCAACCATCCAAAACAAAACAAAACCCTTGGCCTTCATAAATAGCCTAATATCATTACCTTAAGCTTTTCAAAGACAATATCCATCTTTGTACATATTGGAGAGATCCCTCTCCGGATTCAGGAGGGCTAGATCCTAGAATCCCAAAGTTTGGTTGAAATGATGTTAACTCTGTGATTGGACTCCCCCAATCTTGCGAATAAATTACAGAGACCTAACATTTCTGGCGACTCCGCTGGGGACTCAAAACTCAGAATCTTTTACATTCAAATCCATTCATAAAGAAGCTTGCGGTTGGGTTCATAGAGCGCTTGCTTTATTAACCAGCTTGACCCACCAGGACCTAACATTTCTGGTGACTCCGCTGGGGAGTGAGTGTTTTTAATACCTTTTAGAGGCCTCAGAAAACCCTTTATTAGAGAGCATTTTGAGAGTAAAAAGAAGCATTTTCAAGCACTACCAAGAAATGGTAATCATGATGGAGCTTGTTTGAATCAGTGACAAACTAGGTCAACCCTAGGATTCTTTTAAGTTTTCATCTAACCTTGGAAAATCGGCTAGCTTAGCCATAAGGATAGACTATCTTTGTTTCATAACCGTAGCTAAGTTTTGAGGCAAAGTTAGGACATTCTTCTAAACCATAAATAAAACAATTCAAAAAACACCCAAAAATATTTCAGATTGGAATTAAATAAACATGGTGGTGGACCATAAGACCTTTTACCTCTGAAAGGAGCTAAAAATTTCCACTTGGCGACTCCACAATCCTAGCAGACCTTAAGACTCCACTAGGAAGAACCCTTATCATTATAAAATCATTCAAACTCGGTTAGAGGACTGTGGGATTTAAAATTGTAAAAACAGATTGGTTAACCTCTCCAAGATTGTCATATCTGGTTGAACTTTTCTTGTTTTAGGTCTAAACAACATAGCATAGTGGCTTCTTAAAAGATTCACACTAGAGCCCGTCCAGACCCTAACCCGCCTGAGATAGTTGATAATCCGGAAAGTATCCTTTGGAAGTCTCCTAAGGTTAAATTATTAACTGTTTTCAGATCACCCTTGAGAGCTAATTCAGTCCCTGAAAATCTTTCAGCTCTGCAACAACCACAAGCTGACTTAGTGAACCCATTTAGGACTAGGTCATTTGATGATATAATCCAGTTAGACTCTGAATCTTCACTTTCATCTACTGAAACAAGTGAACATCCTGGTAGCAGGGAAACAACACCTCCTGATTTACATTTCCTTCACAATTTAGGTGTCTCTCATCCAAGATAATCTCAACAGTCTACTCCTGGTCCATCCACTTCTACTCACCCTACATCCACTGTTCAAACCACTTCACCTCAGCCCACTTTCCCTTCTGTAAATCCACCTCCACCTCCTACCATGGCAACATGGTATGCTCCCTTGGTCCTTCCTGTACCATTATCCAATCTTCCACAGGACTATCAGTCCAAAATTCCATTATATGATGCTAGTAATACTATAACAACATCTCAACATGTGGACAAGATGAATGACTACTTTGACAGAAACGAAATTGATGATGATTCTGTCAAGTTGAGACTATTTTCTCAAAGTTTGGGGGGAGAAGCAAGAAAATGGTTTAAAGGTTTAACCCCCCATAGTATTAACGATCTCAAGCCTTCCAACAAACATTCTTAAACAAATGGGAAGTGAGAAAGAATCCTCTCCAAGTCCTTGCTGACTATAACAATCTCCATAGGAACCCTGGGGAAAGTGTACAATCTTATTGTACCAGATTTAACAGCGTCTATAATGCACTTTCCCCTGAACTAAAACCTCCTCAGGGCTCATCTTTAAACAAATTTCCTGAAGGGTTTGATCCAGACATGACATATTCACTCAGAGAAAGAGTTTTTGTGACCCTTGAAGATATGCAAAGAGGTGCTCTTTCTGTGGAAGTTAACCTTATGGAGAAGAGAGCGAGGATGAAAGCGGAAAAGAGAGTATCTTTTAGAGAGGAATCCACACCTTCTACTTCCAACTCAAAAATGGAGAGAATGATGGAAGAAATGATGAAAGAGATGAGCATAATTAAGAGAGCACAAGAAAATCAAAATCAAACTGCTCTTCAAAATAGGAACCAGAATCAGAATGTTAGAAGGAACCAACCTCCAAACAGACCCAGGGAAGATGATCAACAGATCACCCCTCCCTTTCATCAAAACTATGTAAGTGAGGTTGAAGAAATAGAAGACATAACAGAGCCAGAGGATATCAACATGTTTGGGGAAGAGGATGATGACTTCGAGGTTCATTATGATAATAAACAAGGTCTTTACACACCTTACGACGATAAAAGAGATGATAATGAAAATTATTATCAGGACATGGAAAATGTCGTCATAGAACCTCAAAGAGAATATGACCTTAGAAGCAAGACCAGTCAACAAGCCCCCAACACCAAAACCTATGACAAATCCTCTCAAAGCAGCACCGCAGCTAAACCCAAAACAGCCAAACAAAAAGACAAAACAGTGGTTGTTAATTCTGATAAGGATAAGGAGAAAAACACTCAAAATTCTGAAAAACAGAGTGAAGACATCAGCAGTACTAACACTTCAGCTAGTACTCCTTCTACAACAGTTGTGTCGAGTAAAACAAATCAGCAAGCTGTAATTGTTGATAGAGTGATAGCTAATAAGGTTGAAACAAGTGCTTCAAAGAATCAAACCCCTTTCAGCCTTGAACAGGAAATCTTAAAGATAAAAATCTCTGTTCCATTAACTGAGTTAGCTGCCCAACATGTATATAGGAACCAAATTTTGAAGGCTTTAAATATAGAGGAAAATGGAGATACAATTAATCTTAGTGACGACCTACCAGAGTTGATTTTTGGCCCTAAGATTGAAGGGAAGTTTCAAGAAGGACCAGTTCCTCCCTTTTATGTGAGTTTGAACATTCATGACAAAATTATACACAACACTATGCATGATTCCAGGGCTTCTCATAATTTAATGCCTAAAGCTGTGATGAAGAGCCTTGGTTTAGAAATTACCAGACCCTACAAAGACCTATACTCCTTTGACTCAAATAGAGTGAAATGTCTAGGATTGATCAAAGACCTCTGTGTTAACCTAGCCTAGATTCCAGCCAAATGTTTACTCATGGACATTTTTGTGGCTGATGTCCCCCGAAAATATGGAATGCTATTATCAAGATCCTGGGGAGCTAAGTTACAGGGGACTATGCAGATGGACATGACATATGCGACCATCCCGGTTTTCAATCAGACCAGAAGAATTTACAGGGAGTCTCATATGCAATACACAGTTACAAGTCAAGACAGACCACGAAACTCTCCTATATATTCTGTCAATACAGGCCTTGATTCTTTTATCATGTTTAACAATGAAACTCCTAGTGAGCAAGTCACTTTAACAGAATTAAAGGCCGACAGGGAAGAAGAGTATTATAACGCAGAAGTGTCCAAACAGTTTGCCACATGTGAAAACATTAGTAAACAAAGCATAGGTCTTGATTTACCGGTTATGAGTCCATTGTTTTTAGACTTAACAACCCAAAAAATACCCCTAGCATTTCTGACATCATCCCTCAATCTATTGAAGAATTTGAGGAGTCAAAACAAGTTCAATTGGGTGCTGTTAATCATGAACAGTCAGAAGGCACCATAGTTAAAAAGGACAATCGCCAAACAGACGAAACCGAAGACAGTCCTTTATGGAATATGTATTTTGATGGGTCATGCACTAGAAATAATGCTGGTGCAGGGGTTTGGATCATTAACACTGAAAACAACCACATGGAATGCATCTCATGCAAATTAAACTTTCAGTGTTCCAACAATATAGCAGAATATGAATCCCTTCTCTTAGGCTTGCATCTCTTGAAGAAATTAGGAGCCAGAAGAATTAATGTGTACGGGGATTCTGAGTTAATCATTAGGCAAGTCAATGGGAAGTATAATGCAAATCATCCCAGACTTAGAGCCTATCGGAATGATGTCATGGATCTTTTGACAACATTTGAGTCAAACCTGAGTTTCATCCCAAGGAAAAAGAACATTATGGCCCACAATTTAGATTTTGCGGCTAGGACATGTCTAACGCCATATGAGACTGGAGACAACACAACTCCGATAAAATTTAGACCGGCAGTGCCTGATAACGAAAAATATTGGCAAGTGTTTGACAATGACAAACAAATAGAAGACTTCATGCAATTCAGAAATGAGTTCGAACTGCACAGTTCAGATTAAGATTATGATACAGACTGCAGTGAAGAAAACTTTCTTGGTGAAGAAGAATCGTCTCCTCGACCTGCCAATATTAACCTATTGTCTAGCGAACTTAGGAACAAAACAGAATTAAGTGCAGAGTTAGAAACGGAAGAATTACAAACTCTGCAGTCTAAAGATGAAAATTTGCCAAGTGGTCTAACGCCTTTAGAGGAGTTGTTCGATTTTAACGATGTGGCCAATAAACCAAAACTGGAACCTGTAGAGACTGAAGTAGAGGAGTGCAATATAGGCAGTGAGGAAAAACCGAAAATGATCAAACTGTCCAAAACGTTGCCAGCTCACATTAAACTCAAATACATAGAGCTGTTCAAAGAATTTTCTGATGTTTTTGCATGGAGTTACGAAGATCTTAAATCCTATGACACTGAAATAATACAACACAAAATCCCTCTTAAAGAAAACCAAAAACCATTTAAACAGAAACTGCGCAGAATAAACCCTGTCCAGTTGCCATTGGTTCAGAAGGAGCTCATGAAAATGTATGATGCTGGCATTATTGTCCCTATTAGATATTCTGAGTGGGTATCTAATCTGGTGTCCGTTAGGAAGAAGACTGGAGAAATCAGGCTTTGTATAGACTTTAGAGACTTAAACAAAGCTTCGTTAAAAGACAACTACCCTTTACCAAAAAATGGATCACATTTTACAAAGGGTGGTGGGGTCTAAAAGGATTTCGTTGCTTGATGGCTATTCAGGGTATAATCAGATTTTAGTTCACCCTGCTGATCAATTAAAGACAACTTTCACTACTCCATGGGGCACTTTCATGTATGTGAAGATGCCTTTTGGTCTAATGAACGCTGGAGCAACCTTTCAGAGAGCCATGAACATAGCATTCTCGGAAGAATTGGGCTTCTTCATCATTATCTATCTAGATGATGTCACTGTGTTTTCAAAAATAGATGAAGAACATTTAGAACATTTGAGAAAAGTTTTCGAGAAGTGCAAAAGGTTTGGAATATCTTTAAACCCTAAGAGACACTATTTGGTCTCCAAGAAGGTAAGCTTCTTGGACACATTATTTCAGAAGAAGGTATAAAGATAGATCCAAAGAGGATTGAGGCTATATTTCAAATCTCTCATCCTCGAAATATCAAAGAGTTGCAGTCTTTCATTGGAAAGATTAAATTTTTGAGAAGGTTCATCCCTAACTTGGCAGAGCTCCTTAGAAATATCACAAACATGTTGAAGAAGGAGCAAGGGATAAAATGGACCTTGGAAGCAAAGACATCTTTTGAGCTGGTGAAACAAGCATTAACCAAAACACCGGTTCTCATAAGCCCTGATTTTTCAAAATATTTTTATATCTTCTCGTTTGCATCAGAACATACCATTGCTGTTGTCCTTTTACAGAAAAATCCACAAGGACAAGAGCAGCCTATTGCATTCTTTAGCAAGGCATTGAGGGATGCCTCTTTGAAGTATAATATTATGGAAAAGCAAGATTTTTCTTTGGTTAAAGCACTGAAATACTGCAGAGTATACATCCTTCACTCACACATCATTGCCTTTGTCCCTAATTCGGTTGTTAAAGACATTCTAACACAGGACCCAGATGGTAAGAGAGGTAAGTGGATTGTTGTTATTCTCGAATATGATTTAGAGATAAAACCCACTAAACTCATCAAAGGCCAAGGTCTAGCTAGATTAATGGTTGAATCCAATTTTGAAGTTCTTGATATTAATATGATTAATGCTTTGGACAGCCAAGAAGAATTCTCAACTCCCATTATTGAAAACAATTTTATGAATTCTCCTTGGTATGCTGATATCGTTTATGTTTTGCTTAATTTAAATACACCTCCTGGTTTGTCGAAAACAAAGGCAAGGTTCTTAAAACTGAAAGCAGTAAACTATTGCATTGTAGATAGGTGTCTTTATTGGAAAAATTCTAGTGGTATATTGCTTAAATGTTTGCCTGAGTTTGATGCAGAGAAGGTTAAGCAGGAATTTCATGAAGGAGAGTGTGGAGGCCATTTGTACTGGAAGTCAACAACCAACAAAATTTTGAGGGCTGGTTTCTATTGGCCCACCCTTTTTCCTGATGTTCACAAAATGACAACTACTTGCCATAAATGCCAATTTTTTGAGGGCAAGAGAAAATTATTACCCCTTCCTCTGCATCCAATCACTGTTGAAGCTCCTTTTCAACAGTGGGGACTTGACTTCATAGGTGAAATCCATCCCTCATCTTCTGTCCAGCATAGATGGATCCTTACTGCCACAGACTATTTCACTAAGTGGATAGAAGCCATTCCTTGTAGGCAAGCCAATGATTCAGTTATTATAAAGTTCATAGAAACCAATATCCTCTCCAGATTTGGCTATCCTATCAAGATCATCACAGATAATGCAGCAACATTTGGATCAAAGAAAATGATGGAATTCTGCCGCAAATATCAGATAGACTTGGGACACTCCAAAGCCTATTACCCTCAGGGTAATGGAATCGCAGAGTCTTCCAACAAAAGCTTAGTGAACATAATAAAGAAACTATTGGAGGACAACAAGAAGTATTGGCACACAAAGCTGATCCATGCACTTTGGGCTGACAGATTAACTTTGAAGAAATCTATTGGTATGTCACCTTTTCAGCTTGTGTATGGTACAGATGCAATATTTCCTAATAGCCTTAGTGTACCAGTTATGAAGTTTATCCAAGAATTGCAGACTGAAGATAATGACATGATCAAAAGAATAAATCAGACCGTTCATCTTCAACAAATCAGAGAGGAAGTGTACAACAAAACATTGCAGAAACAGGACAGCATTAAGAAGCTTTTTGACAGAAGAACAAAGGATGGCAATTTCAAGATTGGGGACAAAGTTTTAAAGTGGGACTCAAAGAGGGAAGACAAGGGAAAGCATGGTAAATTTGACAATATATGGCTTGGCCCTTACTCTATTCATTCAGTTGCTGGAAACAATGCATTCTTCTTACAAGAGCTGGATGGAACAGATTTGTTTGGGGGTCCTGTCAATGGCAGGATGCTCAAGCATTACTTCTCTTGATTCATGATATGTTTTGAAGCCTTTTTCCCTTTTCCATTGTAAACATTTCATCCATCATTGCATTCAAAGTTATGAAAAATCAGAAAAATACAAAAACAAAGAAAGAAAGAAAAGAGGGCAGAAATGTAAACAAGAAAGGCAAAGCCCCATGCCAAAAAAGAGAAACAAATCTGAAAGTGTGCAAGCTTAAATGCCGCTCCTGCAAAACACACTTCTAGTTAGTCAAACTGTTTAATCTTGACTAATTAGCTTTCAATTTTCTGCTGATAGGATAGTGAATTTGATTTGCCAAACCGTTTAATCTTGGCTTATCAGTAGATAGATTAGGATAGAAATTAAGGTTCAAACAAACTCAAAATCTGAACCAAAGTTTCCAAAGAGAGATGACTCAAAACTGTTTCATTTTCTGAGTCATAAGAGAGGAAAAACTGGTTCTAATTCGCTCAAAATCTGAACCAGATATCCAGGAAGAGATAGCTCATAGAAAAAAGAAAAATCATAGCTATGAAAGGAAGAAAGAAGGCCATAATGAGAAATTTTCAGATCTTAAGCCTTTCATTTTGATTTAATTTTCTGCAAATAATAATCTATGTGCAGCTTGTTTTTATGCCATAGATCATAGCAAGTCGAACAGCTCAATCTTGACTTGACTATTTTTAAATTTCTGTTGTAGAAATTAGAGAATGAAAGTTTGTTGGACTGTTTAATCCCAATAGACAGTAGACTAGGTAGAGAAATATCTGAGCTCAACTGTTTAATCTGAGCTTAGGGAGAAATAAGGAGTAGAAATAGTTTAGATTTCCTGCTTTCAAAAGAATAAAATGTTGTGAATAGAGTTTGCCAATCCAAGTGCACTCTCATGAAGAAAAAATGTTAGATCAGTAGGATTGGAGTAGGTAGAAGTTGTATTGATGAAATTATTTTTTCTTTTCATGACTGATATTTTCATCAAAGAAAAGCAAGAGCAAGCAGTGGGTCAGGCACCAGTCAACATCCCAGAGAAATCAAGTCTGAATTCTTGATGCCTTCAAGAAGGCACCATCGCCAAGTGGAGCCACTGTTAGCCACCTATAATATTTTGTTATACCAAAAGGTGGCTAAGATCTTTTTTGAGCCTCCAAGGAACAAATTTTATCACTAAAAATTGTTGGCTCTTGAAGACTCCTTGTAGGCCTCATGCCTCTGTCCAAAATCTTCATCACTTTCCCTATTAATTCTGCTGATTTCCTGTAAGAAACTGCTGAAGAAAACATCATTTTTCCCC
The DNA here is from genome assembly GCA_034641835.2 of Pinus albicaulis. Lineage (NCBI taxonomy): Eukaryota > Viridiplantae > Streptophyta > Pinopsida > Pinales > Pinaceae > Pinus > Pinus albicaulis. The sequence continues at coordinate 25,694 of JAXQQM020077358.1, forward strand.
TTTCTCCCACTCATAACTAACCTTCGTTTACTCCCCCTTTTCTCCATATTATTTCCCTACTTTTCATAAGTTTCTCCTTCCATTCGTGAAAATCCTCCTAACATGGTTTAAAACTTCTTTTTGAGTTGTGCCGAAACCCCCAAATCCATTTAAAAACCTTGAAATTTTTCATAAAAAACAAAGTTTCATTGCTATGGACCTAAGCCCCTTGGGCTAAGCCCTAAACCACTTCCCCACCATACGCTTTGGGTCTGGAACCACTTGCTAATACGTTAAGGTGCTAATCGCATCGGAAAGAATCAAAGACACAAGTCTTTGCCATACTCCAAAAGTTCCGATTGCGATTAGCCTTGCTGCTTAAGACCCCCGATCATATTATTTTCATATAACCCTGAGCCCGCCCTCGGCGCTTAAACCTTGTGAATATTTCATTTCCGACCCATTTTTCCTTTGTAAATTACAAAAACCCTCTTTTCCAAAGTCTTGATTTAATGAGCCAAAGTCACATGTTAAAAATAAAATGGTTAGATCAAAAAGACCGATCGCGCAATCGCAATCGGGGAAATTTCAATGGGTTGATCGAAAAGACCAGGCCCACAGTTCCGATTGCGATTAGGCCCTTATTATATATAAAGCCCCAGGCCGATCAATTTTCATATATCCGAAGGCCCCGCAGTTGGGCGCCTGTCCGCTTTGTATATATATTCTTCCCCCCGATCCATAAAAACCTTTGTTTATTTCAAAAGTTCGGGTTTTATATAAAATACAAGGGTTTCTCCCCGATTCCATTCTCCACCGTTCATCTTTCGCGGAGATCTGACGGTGGAGCGCTAATCACAGCCCCCCGCTCGATCGCAATCGCAATACTTCAAGTGTACCCTCTGATCAATCGCAGTCCATACCTCTGATCTTCCGATCCTGCTCTCCCTCCGATTTATTCTTGACCGTTGATCTGTCCTGCCGATCCAACGGCCTGCACTCAATCACATCGCAAACTTTCAAATCACATGCGTTTTTGTCGCTCCCCCGATTTCCGATCCCCGATTCAATCCCGACCGTTGATCTACTCCTTGATCCAACGGTCCGCGCAAAATCGCATCGCAATGTTTAACCCCCTTGCAATTACCTTCGATTCATTCCTCGCCGTCGATTTGATCTGCAGATCAACGGCCAGCGCTTAATCGCACTGGAATTTTCAATCGCATCTCCTTTTCTGCCACCCCCGATTGAGACCCTCCGATTAGATCTGGACCGTCCACGTGTCCGGATCGGACGGTCCAAAACTACTCCTCCTTATTCTTCTCCCGCTATCCTTTTTGCCTTTCTATGCAGATCTCCACCGTTGGTTGCCTTCATCCGACGGCTACGCTCCTCTCCTGCCTTCTGAAGCAGTCTAACCCATTTCGCAGGATTTCTTAATTGTTTTTTGTTTTATGCAGGTGTTTTCAATGGTTTTCCGTTGTATCACGAAGAAAAGCCGAGGGTTGGGAAAGACGTTTCCTGCGCCTTCGAAGCTACTAAAAGGAACTGTTCACACGGTTGGATTCAATGATTTGTCAATGTTTCATGAGCATTGATGCCGAAAAGCCCAGCGTGGCCCTGCACATTGACAAGACACTATTTTATTCGAAAGAACAGTTAAAGAGTATCAGTTTTGAGAATAAAGCACAGCAGAAGAAGATTGAAGACAATATTACGGGGATTACGGCTAAGACAATTATCAAAAGCCTAATCCCCGACTCAAAACACGGTTTAAAGAAAACCTAAAGTGTTTTATCAGATAGAAAGCCTCCACCGCCACAACTTCAGGCAAATTGATTCCTCAGCTACGAAAGAGCCACCTGTCGCCTCAAACCATTCAGAACAGAGGCCGAAGTTATTGCTCGAAGAAATATCTGCCTCCAGCATTGCCAAGAAGTTATTTCTGCAAGGAGACCAATGAATAAATATCTGCAGAGTTACTCCAAAACATACACAGAGCCTCAAAGTCAAACAAAGCTTCCACCGAGCTTTGATATTTATTGTAAAACAGTTAATGTAGTGATCCACCTGTAAATTCTTCCCTCGAGCCTCTCAAAGGGCCGAGAAGTCTTCACTCTGCATTAATTGTCCTTGAGATATTTTGTTAAAATCTCACCTCCTCATCTTCTTATAAGTACTTCTACAGAAGATGAGAAATTGTTGGTTGCAGAACTTTGAAATACACTTGAGCTCGAGACTTCTATTTGTACATAGTGTTCACTGGCCCTTGAAGCTCTGTTTGCGCTAGAGTAGTTAGGTTGAATAGTGAAGATGATTGCTGAACTGAAACATTGGACTTGAAGATTGTAACTGGTTTGACATCAATATAAAAGCTGTTTCTTGGGATCCTGGTCTTTATCACTGGTGAAGTGCATCTTTCTTTGTTAATCGTTTTCTTTCTATGTATGCCATATTGTTCATTTTCCCTCTGTAAAGAACGGTTTAAACAGGGTTAGGATTTTCTGTATAGCAGTAACCTTCTCTAGCTGAGAAATATTTATCTTAATGTTTTCTTCAGATTTGTTTATTTAAGAATGATTCAATACAGTTTAAACAGTTAGGAATGTTGGCATTCCCTCGTCCTTCTGTTTGCTCAAACATTGTTCTCGAATGTTATTTCCATTATTTGCTATTAAATTTAGACTAGAGAAGATATGGTTTGCCCTGATTCCTAGATTCTTTTCTCCAAAGGCAGATTCTGAAAGTTTCCCTTGGTGTTGACTGAAAGCAGACTAGGTTTAAAAGTACTTTATTTGATCTTAAGTTACACTCTATTTTTCTTATGTGTTTTCATACTTTCTGAAGGTAATTATGTGGATTACTGGATTGTTTGTCAATTAAGCTGCTTTAATAAGAACTTTCCCAAGAAGTCTATGGTTAGCCCTGTCCTTGGTTGGTTTTAAAACAGTTACTTAAGATGGCTTTTCTTGTTTGGACTAACTATAAATCCTCTGAGAAATTATTATTAGTTTCCACCCCTCCAACATTTTAATGTTTCCATTCCATCATTTTAATCTCAATAATCTTGTGGTATAGATGACTTGCCCCTTGGATCACACTTGATTTTGTTGTTCAATTAAAGCCCAGATATGACTCCATAGCCCAATGGACTAAAAACTAGCGTTCTATCTATCTATCTGCCAAAACTGTTCTATTTGCTTGCAACTTATCACTTTTGAAACTTTGTGCACTTAGGACTTTCCACTCAAGTAACATTTCATGCTCAACCATCCAAAACAAAACAAAACCCTTGGCCTTCATAACTAGCCTAATATCATTACCTTAAGCTTTTCAAAGACAATATCCATATTTGTACATATTGGAGAAATCCCTCTCCGGATTCAGGAGGGCTAGATCCTAGAATCCCAAAGTTTGGTTGAAATGATGTTAACTTTGTGATTGGACTCTCCCAATCTTGTTAATAAATTACAGAGACCTAACATGATCCATCTGGGGTTGTTCTTTCTTCATGTAGTTATCTATCAATGCTTGGAGGTTCTCAATTGCCTTTTTATTGTACAATAATTTGATACCAGCCTATAGGAAGGCCTTTATCTGTTCATCTACTTCGGACACATCCATAGGTTTACTTGATGTTGATGCACTTTCTTCTGCGAACCCATTCTTCGCCTCTACAAAGGTGTATTTTTGGCATTGTAAGTTGAATCCATCCTTCTTATTAGGCGCTTTTCGGATCCAGAGATAAAGACATGGCTTCTTGCCTTCATCTTCATCAGTTGTTGCACCACTCCTAGTGGCAACATTCACGCTTGGTTCATCTTCATGCAGATCCACCCTTACCATCTGAATATTATGAGTAGAAGTTTGTGTTTTCTTGTCTTGCATCTCAAAAATCAAAACAAGACAATATTTAATAACGTGATTAGATTTCCTACAGTACTTGCAAGGTTGTCGTGTTGGATTTGGATAGTCATGTGCATAATGGCCAACGTCTCCATAGTTGTAGAAGATGAGTTATCCCCTTCCTCGACCAACTCCTCCTCCTCTTCCTCGTCCTCTAGTCTGGAATACACCGAGCCCAGACAGGGATGTTAGTGAGGTAGATTCAACATGAATTCTATAGAGGTCAGCTCGGTCAATCATTAGATTGAAGCTACGACAGTTTTGTTCTTCATGTCCTAGCGATGAGAAAAATTTACAAAAAGGTTGCTTTAGCTCAGGCACATATGTTCCAAGCCTCAGAAAGTAATATTTCACGTGCATACCCATAGCCTGACAAATTGCACACAATAATGTAGGTGTTCCACTTGGCCCAGTCGTGCTCTTCAGTAGGATTGGTCCTCCAACTTGCAAATAATCATTGAATACAGTGCATTGATCCTTATGATGTCTGAAAAATTTGCATCGTATACACCATACATCTGCGCATACCTCCTTTCCCTTATCTTTGCGCATACTCTGTATTTCTAAATGCATTTCTTCCGACTGACTTTGAATCTGTTGGTTCTCGATATGTGCAACTGGTATTAGTGAAGCTTCTAACTTCATTGAAATTTCTAAAAATTCGGCCTGCGTGGAAATATTCTATTAACTCAAGGGATGGCGTAGATGTGGGAGAAGCATAGAAATAAACCATTATTTGCATTGGGTATCATCAATAGTGAATCTGTCATCTCTGATAGTGCGCTTCAACCTTTGATCTGCATCCCATATAGATTCATTCAATTCTTGACAAATGTATTTCAACTCAGTGACACATTTAACAAATGATTTCAACCTCTTAAATTGGTATTTTAGAGAGGCCTTCAAATTATCAATAGTGGCATGAGGATTCGTTGCTACATACCTTATATACCAGTCCAACGCGCGATCTTGAAAAGAAGTGGCTAATTGTGATTTCTTAACATCATCATTATTCACATGTTGCATTTTCTACATAGCGTCAGTGACAAACCAAACTGGTCTGTATATTCATTCCCGATACCACAGAAAGTAGGAAAATTCATGGAGGTGGTCATATCTACGCCTGGTGGTGGAGGTGGAGGTGGAGTTTGAGTGGATGAACTGTGAGATGAGTTCAAAACTTGAGTGGATGGGATCTGAACTATGGCCAACACTCCAAGATTATTCGGATCTTGCGACACTTCTTCTTCAGAGTGTGCAGATTCACCATAGCTATTAGTTTCTGATTCTTTGTCAATGTCAGAGCTACCCTTGAGAGGAATTTAAATAAACCCTTCTTCTAGATCTACGCGGTAATTTCTTCCACTGCACATAGTCAGACCTCTTTGGGACATTCACTTAATATGACTACATACAGTACGTTGTTCACACAATAGAATTTTAATCCACAACTCTAGAGAGCGCAGGAACTTACCTCGAGTACCCTTGAAAAATCTTCGTTCAACTTCAGAATAAGGTACAAATTGATCAATAGCAAACTCAATCACAAATCCTCCTAGAACATGATCGATCCAATGATCTACCGTGTGACTGATCTTGTTGCTAGTATTCTCTAAATGTTGTACCAACTTTGGAGTCCACTGAGTGATCACGTCGTCCTTTGTGTAGGTCTGGAATTTAGTGAGTCAAGACAACCACTCGTGTAATTCGGTAGCAAAGGAAGCAAAGAAAATTTCGTGGAACTCTGTATAGATATACTTTTGTACCAATCTTAAGTAGACAATTTAGAGCTTCTATTCTCTTGGATCGAAAATTCAAGTATCTTCTTATCAGGCCAATATTGTAATTCATTTTGAGTAGGATGCTACAACATCAACTCTCCCTCAAAATGATCCCGGTCTTGAAAATGAAACCATTTGTTGGCTTGAGGGGTACTGACCCAGGTTCAGAGTTATCGTGTAACAAAAAAAACCCTCCAACTACTGGCCCTTTCTGGAACGATATGCTTTCGCAGATCAAAGTCTCACCCGAATCAGTATGGGGGGGTGATGAAACCATGTTTCTACACACTGAGGAGGTTTTTGATGTAGTGGCCCTAAAAAACTTATAATAGATTGAATAAAAAATGTGCGCATCAACAGATCAAACCCTTTCACATATTATAAGAGAATAATTCAATATATTTGCACACAGTAATTAGATATACTTCAATCATATCTATTTATCTAACATTAACTGGTATTCACACACAGATGCAATTAACCATTAACATAAGTAAATAAGTAATAACAAAACAAATTCATATCTTAACCCAATTGTCAGATAGTCAATACAAAAAATCACATAAAATTCCAGGTTCGCCAAAACAATCTTCTTTATTAAGAGATCTATCAATTCTAGTACATTCAGTCCTTCAATCCAATACAACCTATCCTTCCATGCACACATCTAGGAATTAGGTCTCCGCGCACACAACCAACATGAGCCTTTCTACCTAAAAACCCAGACTTAGATCAAAACATTAAAAAACATTCATATATGATCTTATCATTGTCTCTACTTGACTCAATACTTACATATTTATACTATCTAGACGCACATGTACCATGGTCTCAAACTATGGTTTGAGACTCATGGTTTTCCCTTTAAACCCATTACAACGATTTAGGGGCTTTGACCCACCCCAAAGCCTGTTTGACTCTTTCGCGCAATGTGCACAACAAAACAGAAAAAAAACTTAACCAAAAATGTACCCCAGGGGACCCCACTCCAACAATTGCCTACCACCATCTCTTTGGTTACTACAAAAAAATGCAGTAAGCTCATTTCCAAAAGCAAGAAATTTGTTTTCTTGATGATCTGCCCTTAGGGAGAGAAGAAGAATGTGGTCGTGACCTCTAGAAAGGGCTCCTCCGCATGACAACAACAGATGGAGAAGGTCATGGAGGAGTACAAGGACATATTCGCCTCACCCGCAGGGGTGCCCCTACACTATCGTGTCAAGCACTCCATCAATCTAACCCCAGGTGTGTCGCTGCCTAATGGACTAATCTACCAGCGCTATGTTCTGGAGAACAATGAAATCAAGAGGCAGGTTCAGGAGCTGCTGCAGAAAGGTCACATCTGGCCAATTTCATCACCATGTGGGAGCGATCATGTTGGTTTAGAAGAAGGATGGGGATTGGAGACTCTGTATTGACTATCGAGCGTTGAACATGATCACTGTTCAGAATAGGTACCCAATTCCACAGATTGATGAAATTCTGGAAAAACTCAAGGGGAAAAAATATTTCAGCAAGATCAACTTGAATTTCGGTATCACCAGGTACCAATCAAACCCTTTGATGTGTGGAATACTGCCTTCAAATCCAAGGAGGGCATTTTTGAAAGACTGGTCATGCCTTTTGGGTTGAAATTTTTTTAGGTCCCTATATTACTAGTGTAGTCCCTTATTGTTGTTAGTGTAGCCCCCTTATTGTTATTGTTGTACTCCTCTACTCCCCATATTGTTGTTATTGTGCCCCATAAAGCCCCACTATTGTTATTGTTGTGCCCTTACATTATTATTGTTAGGTCGGATAAGATTGTATTGTGACCCCATGGACTCCTATATATAGAAACGAGGTTTTTTCATTTGAATCATCCAAGAATTATTCATTTATGTAATGTAAAGGAGGATTACCCCTCGAAGTGGTTGATTTCTAAGGCGTTGATCTCTCTTTTTTCTATTTTTGGAGCTAGTTTCATAACATTTGGTATCATAGATTGGGATTCTAGGGTTTCTCTGCTTCAAACAGGTCATCGTGGAATTTTTGCTATAAATTGTTTTCTACAAAGTTGCAAAAGCTACAATAAAAACCCATTTGCGAAGAGATCCTAATGAACTTCGTTTAAAAGTTTCAGACCTTGGTGCACAATATTTTCGGAGATATGATCTATGGAAGTTAGGGGTTTTGCAAGCTCCCGAATTTCATCTCAAAGAGGTGACCTTGGGAAAATCATGATAACTCTCTCTGAGCATCAAATTGGAATTATGTCAAAAGTGGTTGAAATTACATGGAATTTAGTTTACTGTGTATCAATTTCAGAGCTGAAGGAGGAAACCGTGACACGTGGCACGCCATACAAGTTCACTCTATTGAACTAGTCCATAATTAGGTAATTGCGGGATATTAGGCATAACTTTGTCTTCAAGAATCCAAATCAGGTCAGACCCATGGCATTGGAAAGAAGATTCAGAGGGCTACTAAAGGACCGAAGACGAAATCTCAGGGATCTAAGATTCCAAAGATACATCAGTTTCAATTTCGAGCTCCTCAAAAGAAAGAAAAAGGTGTGTATTTTTTCGAATTGCATAAGTATTATTTAAAAAATCAGTTGAAGTGATTCAAAGGGAATATTGAAGCATAGATATTGGTATTGGGTTATAAAATTCCCCCTAAAAATAATTCAACACCCATTAAGCCCTCGTAAGGCTCTACTATGACTCATGAAAAGGAAGAATTGCAACGTGGTATAGCAAAATTACAAGACCAAGTGCACCAAATTTCGTTATTGCAAAGAGCAATGAAAAATGAAATGGAAGTTTTGAAGAAAGGTGTGGAAGCTAAGATGGATAGTTTGAAGAAAGGTGTGGAAGCTAAAATTTGGGGAATTTTGAGGTCTAAAATGGGCCTCCTAAGGAAATAATAAAATAATAGCTAAACCAATAAAATAATATTTATGAATTTTCAATTCACTTTTTGCACCACAATCCATGTAACCATAGTTAAATTCAATTCAAAATTTGTACCACAATAAAATTAATAAAAAATTGTATTGACGCGACTATAAATAAGAATGATATTTTCCCGAAAAAGTCATTATCATTGAAAAATTAATGCATTTGTCCTTTGTACTTAAATAAATTAAATTAAAATATAAATATAATTTATAAATTATTAATTATATTATAGGTTATTAACTAAAATTTATATTATTTAAACTGTATAATAACATGTAATTAATATACTATATAAAAATAATATAATATAATATAATAAATGTATAGGGATATGAATTTTTTCTTTCAAGGAATATGAAATAGCAATAATATATTTTTATTCAAAAATTATGAAATGACATTTATTATGAGTACTTTACTTTGACTTTAAAAGTACTTAGAGAACTACCATGGTTAACCATGAGTTTTTATCCACCATTGAGAATGTGACAAGTAAGTACCTTTAACTCAATCAATGCCACCTCAACCATTTAAAGGGATGATGTCATCCTCTAAAATGTGATTGGTTCTCATAAAGTGATTTTTGATTGTACATTTTTCTTAGGAGGCCCATTTTAGACCTCAATATTCCCCTAATGTATGGATAGTTTGAAGAAAGGCGTGGAAGCTAAGATGGATGGTTTGAATAATGGCATGGAAGCTAAGATGGATGGAATAGAAGCTAATATGGATGACATGGACGCTAAGATAGATGAAAAAATGAAATAAAACATGGAAGACATTAAGAATGATCTAAAAGTAGACATGGAAGGTTTGACAAAGTTGATACAAGAAATGATTCCTAATGGCGAAAATGTAGTATAGGAAACTCATTATGAGAACAAAATAAATGTTAATCATGATTTCATAAACTCTAATGCTGGATTGAAGACCCACCATATTCCAAATATTGATATGAGGAAGTTTTATCACAAGGATCCTGTTGGCGAGTGATTAGCTCTCGCGGGCAAGACCCAGGTTCAGGAGTTGTGGCCAACAAAGGAATCCGCTGTAGTCTAGGATTACGCCGGCATTATTACCCTACTCTGGAGAGTAGAGAGTCTCACTCGAGGCGTGCTGCGACCACATGAAGAAGGGGAATAGACCAGTGGCAAGGAACATATCCGCAACTCATTCTCATTAGTGATTAGATTGCATAGATAGAATCACATACACAACAACACTCAGAGAGCATACAGATATTAAGCAAATGAAAATTTTAAAGCATCTCAACCAACACACATGCATGTGAATCACACAAATAGACAGTAACCTGCAATTATATTAAGCTCTTGGCCAAATCCACAGTTACATAGCTTTTCAATGGGCTTACAAATCTGATACATATGCCTTGCGGAACATAGATGTACATCAATAGAACCTTAGGGACTACAGAGACCTCATCCATAATCTGGGTTCCTGTTGCAGCATGCGTTTCTTCTCCGTAGTCACTCCCTTCTTTTGCTTTCTTCCAGGTGACGGCTATTTATTCACCCGCTGTCGCGACTGTTAGTTCTTCTTATGTCCTTCTTTAGCTGCTTCTAGCTTTTCTCTAATTATCTGTATGTTCCGCTTGCGTTCTTCTGCTGTATATTCTCCTTATCTATACTTATGCATCTAGTTTCCTCCGCTATGTGCCTGTTCCTTCATAACCTTGGTAGCTCCGTCATTTGTTGTGGTTGCGACTTGGTTGCGGCTGCCATGTGCCTTCATTCCGCAACCCCAAAATCTGGCCATTGTTTCAATTCAAAGCATTCAAAACAAGGGCCCCAACAGGCCCCAACCACAGTTCCTTGACTCGTCCCTGAGTCAATCACAAATCACAGTTTCTACCTCCATTTCCCTGCTTGACCCCGTGTTCTGTTCGCCCTGTGTGCCTTCATCCTGTGCTCGTTCCTGCTGTGCGCCTTCAGCTTGTTCCTGTCCTTGCTGTGCATCTTCAGGCGGCTGTGAAAACAAGGGCCCCAACTCCGGGACCCTTTGGAACACTGTAGCTTGGAGCTCAGTAAAAGCCGACATAGCTTGCTGCCACCCCTGGATGAGCGAGTCTGTTTCCTCAGCGAGCTTGTTGACAACAGCCTCCGAAATGGGCGTTGGGACAGCTACGAACATTGTGCTGATCTGGGTCTCGGCTGCCGCTGCGAGCTGTTGGATGGTCCGGGCGCTAGATTGAAGGGGAGGCCAGAGCTCAAGAATGACATGTTTGGCCTCTGCCGAGTAAGCCTCTGTGTGTTGGAGTTGTGCCTCAAGTTCATCAGCCTGGGCGTATAATTGATCCAGCCTGGCGGGGTCAGTAGTCTCTTGAATTTCCCGTGAAACCTGCTGGAGTTGGGCTGAAATCGGCTGGGTATTGACGCTGAGGGCCAGGGAGCATTCCTGAAGGCCCTTCGGGAGGTCACGAGCCTCTCGTGCTGTGGAATGAAGGGCCTCCTGCATCTGAGCTGCCTGGCTCTACTTGGTGGCCACCTGGGCTGAATAGTCGACCTCGGGCTCGAGTGGCCTGGGACGGGTCGCTAACGTCACACGAAGCTCGTGATTCTCCCAGTATAAGTCCTGAATGGCAATGCGGAGGTGGATAGCTTGCTCGAAGAGGCTGTTCGCAGCAATTTCGGGAGGCAGAAAGGGGTGGTGAGGCTCTAGGGAGGGCCAGATCAACTCGGAGAACATCTGGGTGACATTGGCGATCATTGCTTCCATCTGCTCCCATGCTGTTCGGAGTTGGTCACGCTGTTCAGTAAGCGCGGAAATTTGGTGTTGCTGCTCGGCACAGTGCTGCTAGAGTCCCGAATGTAATCTTTTAGCCTGCTGGGCCGCCCTTTGAATCAGTAGGTACAGCTGAGCTGGATGGTCAGGCTGGAAGGGGGCGGTCCCAGAAGCGCTCTGCGCCGGCATTCGTTCCGGCAACGGTTGCCCACCGGCAACTGTTCGAGTGACATGCTCAGGAGGTGAGAAGGGCATGGCCTCTGGATGTGAAAAGTCAACCATATTCAGATCCGACAGTTCTTGCTGATCAATGTGGGCCAGTTGTGGAGGGACTGTGGCCTCAGGTGGAACCTCGGCAGAATCAGACCTGGTGCGCAGTTGCTGTGCGAATATATCAGTGAAAGGAGGGTGGGGTTCAATTGTTGGGTTGATCGGTGGTATGATTGTGGCAGTACCAGAGTCAACCTCAGCCCCGCGGTCCCCTCCCATGAGTTCCCGGATAATGGGGTCGAACACTGTAGCCGAGGAATTAGACGGGGCGGATGAAGTGGCAGGCGGATGAACGGTGGATGGAGCGATGGACAGTGTGGTGGGGGTATGTGGCAAGCGAATGTTGATGAATTCAAATGGGTCGATGAGGGGTTCCTCTTGAATCAGTACCCCTGTGCTTGGGGCCAGTGGTGGATCATCAGCAGTGAGGTCCACCACCGGATTTGCCTCGGTGGTGATTGCCCTCTTAGTTTGAGGGGCCTCGGGTGGATCCCTAGACCCGCTCGTCTCGCCCTTCGGGGTCATGAGTGGGTCGGCAGAGGTAAACAGGATAGTGGGGATGGGGGAGGTGAGCGAAGTAGTACGGGGGTGCGAAGTGGAGCGAGTGAGCTGAAATTCAGAAAATAAAGGAAACGGGGTAGCACCGCTAGAAATAACCTAGGCCGCCACATTGAAATTTTGTACCTGGGTGTTGAAGTGGCGGACGACGGGGATGAGCGGTTCGGGGATTTCTTGTGATGGCGCTTCCACCTCCGTCTCGGCAGGTGGTTTCACTGTTGCCATCCTGTCAAAGTTGTATCTGGGGAGCCCGTCCCTCATGTGCTTCGTGACCCCCGGCCATGAACAGACTTCACGATGGAAGGTAGCATCGTCCAACTGAAATTTCAGCGGCAGCATTCGGAAGGTGTCCGCCGGAACGCAAGCGGGTCAGAGGTAAGTATGCTTGTGACTTACCCCGAACCACACTTGCTCACTATATTCATCCAACAGGTTCCTGGGCACCCGTTGCTGGCATGCCACCACATCTGTCATTAGCCGGTACCACGACCAAAATGCATCTGCATTCACCAATTTGGTACTGGGGTCATTTGAGACCTGCCATGGAGTGAATTTCATCGTGAGGGGCTGGCCCTCGGGGATCTCTGCTGGGAAACGGATGTGTGGAGTGTGCCATTTCCACATGGAAAAAGCAATAATCAAATAGCCATAAATAAAAGTAGTTGCACGCTTATAATTCTCCTTGCACGCATCGAACAGCTCTTTTAACAAGAAGGAACACCAATTCAGTTTGTTGCCTTGGACACAATGTTCATCAATAGAAATGGCATCAAGAGTGCATTCGCCCTTGGTGTAATGCCTCATTGTCTTGTTGGCAATCAGGTAATAGGCGAATCGAATCTTGGGCGTGTTAATGAGGTCGATCTTGGCTCCTTTCCCCCCCTGTGTGTGCCATATTTCGCATAGAGGTCTGCATCGCTCGACTTTCGTGCGCGCTTGGATGAGTTCTGGCAGGCTGTTGAGACGTCTGCGCCTGTCTGCGAAAGCCCTGTGAGGCGATGAATATCTTCGGTGTGAATGGGAATTTCCTGGGTCAGCGACAAGGACCCATTCTGAATTCGGCTGAGGAGGAAGCATGTACACTGCAGAACCGGTCCGGTGGTGCCAAAGACCGGAAGATTTCGCAGGTTCATCAGGGACGAGCTCTGAAGGCCCTTGAACTCTGGTAACAGGCGGCTGGCGGGGTTGCCGGCTGCAGTGTAGTAGTGCTCCATGTATGCCTACCACTGGAGGGATGGAAATTCGACAGCATTTGAGAGGTTGGCATCAATCAAGGCTGCATTATCATATTTGCCCACAAGGGACTCAGTCTTGTGAATCCGAGTGTCAAGCTCTGGTTCAATGATGGCTGGGACGGCCTTCGGCATTTTGGCCCGGCGCTGATAGACCTGTAGAATCTGCCTTGGGCGCCTTTCCTGGTGCAATGCGTTCTGAGAATTCAACGGCTTTGGTGCAGCTGCAATTGCTAATTCGAACGGGTCCAACATTCTCGTGCTTTTGGTGTCCATGCAAGTTATGTCAGCACCTGGCACGAGTGGAGTTGATGAGACCCCCTAAAAAGTTAATTCCTGCTGGCATTCTTTCTATGATAATCATGCGATCAATCGCATGGCAATGAGTGCTCTGACAGTTGTTGACGGTGGCATGGGGAAATGGGCGGACGCGGTGGCTGAGGTTACTGCGAGTGATGGCCAAATGATGACGACCCAGTTACTGCCAATTATGGTAATTGATTATGTAGATCTAGGTGATCCTACGGACTGACACAAGTATGTGGGTGGACTGAGCTGGACTGACGTGGAGACTGGTACGGATCCTACAGGGATGACATGCTGGACTGGCGCCACCTCGACCACAGTCGGTTGCGATGCAGCCCCCGCAACTGAGCGGTTATTGACACACTACCTATGAACAGAGAATACCTCCTACGCTCATCCCGGTTGCGGGAGAGTTATTCAACTATGCTACGCTACGGGTGCTCTCATGTGCGAGAGTTATTGATGAGAAATGAAAATTACTTACTCCTGGTAGGGTTTCAGGCATGCGCCATTCACCCACCCCGAAAGAACCATACCATCCAGATTTGCCAACCGAACGGCTCCGGAATCACGAATCTTGATAACGAAGTAGGGTCCCAACCAATGCATCTGTAGCTTTCCTGGGAAATTCTGGAACCTACTGTCGTATAAAAGAAATTTACTGCCAACCTGAAAGATCTTGTGCTTAATGTGGCAGTCGTGCCACGCTTTCTGCCGGTCCTTCTGAACCTTCTGGTGGAATTCGGCCAGGAAGTGGGCCTCATCCAGTTCCTATAATTCATGGAGGCGCTCTTGGAGGGAGGCCTCTTCCGAAAACTTCAGAGATGTGGTGATCAACAGGCTTGGTAGAATAAAGTCGGCGGGGATCACAGCCTCCCGGCCGTACACGAGCTGGAACGGCGTTTGATGGGTCAAGCGCTTCACCGTAGTCCGATAGGCCCATAAGGCCACTGATAGGCGCTCGTCCCAATCATCACACTGGGCATTGCAAATCTTAGTCAAGCCTTTCTCAAGAATCTTATTGAAGGCTTCCACTGTACCATTAGCCTGCGGGTGATACGAGCTACTCTTGTGATGCTGAATCATGAAGGTGTCCAGCAGTGTCTTGACTGTGTCATTAATGAAGTGCATACCCTGATCACTGGTTAAACTTTGCGGGTAGCCAAACCGGCAGATGATGTGCTCAAAAATGAACCAGGCGGCAGTATCCACCGTGAAGTCGCGTACCGCTGCTGCCTCAGCCCACCTGGTGAGGTAATTCGTGGCGGTAATGATGTACCGGGCCTTGGAGTGTCTGGCGACAGGGGCTATAGGATCCACAAAATTGACAGCCCACTTCTCGAACAGCTGCAACACATGCACTGGGTGTAACAGAAGATCGTCCCGGTGAGAGGGCCTTCCTGTCCGCTGGCAGACATCGCATCGCTTCGCGTAGGCCTTACAATTAGTATATACTGTCGGCCACCACAGGCCAGCTTGGAGCACCTTTCTTGTGGTGGGTTTCACACCCACATGCCCTCCCGCAAAACCGTTGTGACATTCCCACACTATCGCTTCTCGTTCGTGGTCAAGGACGCATCTGCGCAAAACCTCATCGAGGCCCATTTTGTATAGCTGCCCTGTGATCAATTGGTAGTTGGCGGCACGGACGACCAAGTGTTGTTTCTGGAGCAGGGTGTAATCTTGATGGCATTGCCCCGTGGTTAGATAAGTGGCAATGTCAGACAAGTAATCTGGTATGGCTTCCACTCGGAAAAGGTCAGCATCCGGCAGCCGATCATCGAGGGAGTCGTTGTTCTCCCTCGTAGTCACCCTGGATAAGTGATCAGGCCCGACATTCAACCTCCCGGGCTTGACGATTACTTCGAATGTGAATTCTTGAAATAGTAGAAGCCAACGGCAAATCCGTCCTTCCAGAACAGGCTTATTGACCAGGTACTTCAGAGCAAAGTGGTCCGTGAAAAACTTGAACGGGCCCCTAGAAGATAGTGGCGGAACTTCTATAGAGAGTAGACCATCGCCAACGCCTCCCTCTCGGTCGTGGTGTAATTCTTCTCCGCATTGGAAAATTTGCGGCTGGTGAAGTAGACCGGGTGGTCAATTGTTGTATCGCCAGGTTGCGCCAAGACAGCCCCAAGTGCAATACTGGAAGCATCGATATGCACATGGGACTGCTTATCCCAGTCCGGGTGAACAAGTATGGGCGCCGTCGATAGATTTTCCTTCAGGGTGTCCAGGGCCACCCTACACTCCTCCGTCCACTGAAAAACTTCGGATTTCCGCATGAGTTTTTATAACGGAGCAGTGATCTTGGAATAGTTGCGGATGAACCTCCTGTAGTATCCCGTGTGCCCGAGTAGTGCCCGCAACTGCTTCACCGTTTCAAGGGCTTCCATGTGTACGATCACCGCAACCTTGGCAGGGTCGATGTAGACCCCTTGCTTGCATACCACATGTCCCAACAACGTGCCGAACGGAACGGAAAAAATACATTTCTTTAAGTTCAAGGAAATCTGCAGCTGGTGACACCGATCAAACATGACCCGCAATGGGGTAGCGTGTTTCTTTAATAAACTATAGACAGTCCACTCGTCCATGTAGACGTCCAGGAACTTGTGAATGTACTCCCAGAAGGCAGCGATGACAACCCGGGAAAACACGACCGGAGCGTTCTTCAAGCCAAACGGCATGACGTGGTATGTGAATGACCCCCATTCAGTGGTGAATGTTGTCTTTGACTTATCTTCTTCCGCAATGCGCACTTGATGGTAGCTCGAAAAGCCATCAGTGAAAGAGTAGGCTTCGTTCCCTGCAACATGGTCCAACACTTCGTCGCTGAAAGGGGTGGGAAATGGATCATGAATGTAGGAATTGTTCAGACTGCAATAATCGACACAAACCCATATCTCCTCCTTGTCCTTCTTATTATGGATGAAAATAGGGCTCACCCACTTTGCTTCCTCCACGAGAAAGATTAGACCCGCGGCCAGCATCTTATCGATTTCCATCGTAACCTTCTCTTTAACCCGTGGGTTCAACCAGTAGGGTCGGTGCTTCACAAGCCTGGCCCCCGATTTCAGCACAATGCGCATTTCGCCAAGGTCGCCTTTGATGCCCTTCAGATCTGCTACTGACGAAGGGAACAAATCTTCGTATTCCTGCAAAAGGCTGAAGATTTCCTTGGTCGTTTCTTCGTCCCAATAATTGCCCATGGTAGCCAGCTTAGGCTTCTCCTCTGTACCAATGTTCAGCTTCTTGGTCTTTAGCGGCTGTAAATGGATGCCTTCGATGGTCGGTTCTTCGTTGATGTTCCGCTCGCCTTCCTTCTCTTCGAAATACAAGTGCCTGAGATCCTCCAGACTTTCATCGCCCGGGTCGCCATCAATACGCTGGCAAACCAACTCGCGCCTGACCCCAGGCCATGATGCCAGCGCGGCCTCATCAGGTTTTGGGTTGCGTAGAAACAATACCTTTTTGATAGCATGGAGTGCCTGGGACTACAACTCTGTCTCTCCTTCAAAATAAAAGCACCAAACAAACTTTCTCGCAACTTCTGGCCAGGAACCGGTCCCTCTTTTCCGTTCTTCCTCTAGGTACCATGCGTGGGGAATGGTATCTAGGGAGTGGACGAACCGATGAACCCACAGCTCCTCCGGGTACCCAGTACTGCACCACTACTCCTCACAGGCCCGCACATGGTTGCGCGGATCGGAAGTTCCGTGGTATCTAGGTATGCTGCGAGGTCCTTCGTCCTCTTTAAAGCGTTCTTGCCAAGCTTCCGCCACACGATTCCATCGCCTCAGAGTGTTGCGGTGATTCTTCCACCATCGTGCCGATGTGGATTGTAAGGCCACGTCCAAAAGTGGCATCCGACTTTCTTCGGGGACCATGTCTTCCACCTTGGTAATAAAATTATTGACAGCTAGCATGTTTGATAGGATGGGATATCCGCGGATCTCTGCCCCCACCGACCGGACTTAGGCAATGGCAGCACATCTCCACGCAGTGGTCTCATACCCCCCCTGCTGCCAGTATTCCCACGCGATTTCGGATCCCAACTTCGAGCTCTGGACACTCCGCCAACTGACAGAGTCGGTCGTGGTCAGGTTAATATAGTCTTCCCACTTCCCTACGGTCATCTGGTAGAGGTGGTCCATCATCTGAGCATCCTCCCGGTTATCTACCGTCTCGGTATACCTTGGGCCTTGATATGGGTCGAGAGGCTGAGTGACCCAGATCTCCCCATCTTTAAAGATCATCAACTCCTTTTTGAGATCGATGATAGCATAATTCTCAAAGGCCCAATCAATGCCTAACAGGGCGGGGTAAGGATCCTTGTCTCCCATAATATCAATAACCTAAAAATAGGTGTAAGTCTTTACCCCTGCAATGTCAACCTCGACACCTTCGACTCGGCCAATCAACAGAATGCAGTACTGGTTCGCCATTCTGAGTTGGATGGGTGAGTAGGCTAGCCATGGCTTTCCGAGAGCTTCCCACGTCTTGCGTGGCAGGATGTTGACGTCAGACCCTAAATCAAGCATGGTGTCGCTGATTTGGAATCCCCCAACCTGCGTATTGAGCCGGAACTCTTTACCCGTTCTTCGCTTATTTCACTTGATGTGCTGCACCGATTGGGGGGCTGTGTCCACCGGTTCCCCCAATCCTGTCCTCCCCTGCAGTGCCCCTTCCAAGGTAAACTTGAGCTGCTGCCGCAGAGTAGCACTGTCAACAATCTTGAGGAATAGCTAGAGCCACTCTTCAATTAGGGTTCCTTGGATGTGCTGCGGCCCAGGATCTATCGGCAGGGGTGCCTCCAGGCCTCCCGCTTCGCGCAGCTGAGCAAATGCCTCAATCGCCTCCTGAAAATACTTCTTCTGTGCCTTGGGTCTGATTACTTGGTGCGGGGATGCTAGCCTGACCACTGGTTCTGGCTCCTTTCTGCGAGCGTCCTCCCCCATTTTCTTACCACCCCTCATCATAATAGCGACGTTCTACATGGCCGGAGTCGCAGCCGCGCGCGGCTCGGCGTTTACCAAATTCATGCCCCTCTGCCGTGCACGTTCTTCCCACTTTTTGATGAGCTTCGGACAGTCTTCCTTCGCATGGGTGTTTATGCGGCACTAGGAACACCACGGATGGCGAGGAAGGGGACATTCGCGAGCCACATGGCCCTCCTGGTCACAGTTATAGCATTTCACCGGCCCGCGCCCCCCAGCTCGGCCTCTACGCGCCCCGCCCCCTCTTCCTCTAGGAGCCTCATTCACCCTATAGGAGGGTCAGTCCAACTGGTCCGTGAGTGCGTCAAGAGCCTGGAATTGCTCAATTTTGTGGGTCATGGAAGTGCAAAGCTCACAATATACGTTTTTTGGCATGTTGGAATACTTCTGTAGGATCGGGCACATCCGAGGTGGATGTCCCACCGTTCGACAGATCTCATAATACTCCGTGGTGGCGGGGTTGAGTTGGGAGGGGAACCCCGCATAAGGCTGTTGCGGCTGGTATACCCCCTGCGGATTCAGTGCCGCGCCACCCCCCATGGGTGGCCCCCCATGAATTTCCGCGACCGAGGGTCCCACCCCCGTGCCATGCAACCGAGGACACTCAGTTGCGACATGGCCTTCGACCAGGTAGTGAGTGCACCAAACGTTCGGCCTGGCTGGCCTGACCGGCTGTATCTCCTTGAGATTTTCAATCAAGCTAGCTATCTGATGCTGCAATCCCATCAAGGAGGGATCCTGCGGGGCCAACCCTCCCCGATATTCCTAAGGGTAGCCCACCATGGCCTCGATCTTCATGGCCTACTCCAAAGCGTCCTGCAGATTGTCAATCTTCTTTTGGGTGAGGGGGGTTCGCGTCAAGGGAAGCAAAGCCTTGATGAACCAGTCCCTCTGTTGGTTCGGATCGATCGGGTAACTGAGTTTCCCGATCGCGTCCTTGAATCGCCGCATTAGCTCCCATGCGGTTTCTCCTTCCTTCTGTTTAATTTCCCAGAGCTCGGACAGGCCCTGTTGGTCCGTCTGGGGAAGCTTAAATTCCTGGACAAAATCCCGCTTCACGTCCACAATGAAGGGATTTGGGTGGGACTCGGACCACTTGATGAACCATCGCAGAGCCCTCTCTCTAAGCGTGGTTTGGAACTATATTAGTTTCCCTGTGTCCAGCGTCTGTTGAGCCCTCCAAATGGCTTCGCACAGGTACCAGTGTTGCTCTACATCATCATTACCTCGTCCCGAGAACTCGGGATACCGGGTAAAATACCCAACCATGTTCACTTGCGGCGGGTTGACCAGGATAAATCCTCCGGGTCCTGGTTGCGTGACTGTTCCACTCGGGAATGCAATACTGCTAGTGCTGCTGCTATTAACGGGTGTCGACGTCGACACTGAACTACTGTTCAATTGACTCAATGCTTGAAATTTAACGAAAATATTACTCAAAGGTCGATAAATTACCAGGGGAAGGTAGGGATCCTGGCCATGAAGATTGGGGGGAGTATGGCTGCCTGGAGAACTGAATGTCGTCTGCTCTTGAAACAACTACTGCATCACAACGTACCATTCACCATCGGAACTCTCCTTGGGCTGCATACCTTCATCATCTTTGTCAGTCACCATCTCCCTTGCTCACTTAGCTAGGCTCCCATGCACCCATCGCACTCCCACAACGGTCCCTTCTCATCCCTGGGTATCCGTGTCCATAATTCCTACCCTCTGAGGTGCCTCCTTCTGATTCTTCTTCTCAATCTCTTGTCTTTTCAAATCTCGCATCACCCTTCTTCGCCACCTATCGGCAATCTGTGCCTGCCGATGTGTACGTCGCTCCCTCAACATCCTTGCGGCCTCAGCATCCATTCCGCGTCACATTATACATGGCATCGATCCCTTCAACCCTTCCCCCAACATCGGTCATTTACGCTTCCATGCTCGTCTTGTGGAATTCTATCAACCCTTCATCCACCATCAGGGCTTTAATCCATAGAGGAATCTCCTTAAGCAGCTTCCCTCTGAGCTCGGAGCGAAAGATAGCCCCGAACTTCAAGAAGGATTGATAGCACTCCGTAGCAAACTCCACAATATATCCTTCCAACGTGGTCTCCACCCAAAAATCCACCGCGCGGGTCAACTCGGTGTTCAACTGATGCAGAGCCACCAGATCTCTGTGCGCCCACCTACAGTTTATATTCCGCAAGTCATCTTGAGGCACCTTCATCTGTAACCTCCGCAACCAATTGTAAAGGTTGGTAGGGAACTTCCCCAAGAAATTTCGTACGTATCACTTGCTAAATCTGAGGAAAGGACGAGTTCCTTGATCGCGGCCTCCCTTTTCTTGGTCAACTCCGCTTGCTAAGCAATGAAATGGTCTAAATGATTATCCCACCATCGTCGTATCTCCCCTTCGAAGATCCGCGATACCATGGTCTAGATCCCCTCATATCATGCGGGTCCCGGCAATGGAACCATTTGTTGGCGAGTGATCAGGTCTCGCGTGCGAGACCTAGGTTTATGAGTTGTGGCCAACAAAGGAATCCGTTGTAGTCTAGGATTACGCCGGCATTATCACCCTACTCTGGAGAGTAGAGAGTCTCACTCGAGGCATGCCGCGACCATATGCAGAAGGGGAATAGACCAGTGGTAAGGAACAGATCCGCAACTCATTCTCATTAGTGATTAGATTGCATAGATAGAATCACATACACAACAACACTCAGAGAGCATACAGATATTAAGCAAATGAAAATTTTAAAGCATCTCAACCAACACACATGCATGTGAATCACAAAAATAGACAGTAACCTGCAATTATATTAAGCTCTTGGCCAAATCCACAGTTACATATCTTTTCAATGGGCTTACAAATCTGATACATATGCCTTGCGGAATAGAGATGTACATCAATAGAACCTTAGGGACTACAGAGACCTCATCCATAATCTGGGTTCTTGCTGCAGCATTCATTTCTTCTCCGTAGTCGCTCCCTTCTTTTTCTTTCGTCCGGGTGACGACTATTTATTCACCCACTATCACGACTGTTAGTTCTTCTTATGTCCTTCTTCAGCTGCTTCTAGCTTTTCTCTGATTATCTGTATGTTCTGCTTGCGTTCTTCCACTTTATCTTCTCCTTATCTGTACTTATGCATCTAGTTTCCTCCGCTATGTGCCTGTTCCTTCGCAACCTTGGTAGCTCCGTCATTTGTCATGGTTGCGACTTGGTTACGGCTGCCATGTGCCTTCGTTCCGCAACCCCAAAATCTGGCCGTTGTTTCAATTCAAAACGTTCAAAACAAGGTTTTTCAAAACAAGGGCCCCAACAGATCCCATAGCATGGATACTACCTATGGAGCAATATTTTGATCTCCATAATGTGCAAAACACACAAAAGGTATGCATTGTAACTTTAGATTTAGAACAAAATACATTTGTATGGTATCGATGGCTTTGATCTCGTAAAAAAATGGTCACTTGGTCAATTTTTATGGAGGAAATGATAGCACATTATGAGGATACAAAGAGCAACACCTTCTTTAGCCAATTGATAAATCTCAAACAAAAGGGTTCAATGGTGGAGCACATTGAGTACTTCCAAAAATTGAATCATAAGGGAAACTAGTATTCGAGAGGAACATAGGATTTATGTCTTCATAGGGACTTGAAAGGATAACATCCAACATGAGGTTCGCCTTTGGGAACCTAATTCATTGGAGAAGGCATTCAGGTTGGCAAGAAAAATTGAAAGTAAAATTATGGCAACAAGGAAGCCTACCACTCACATCTATGAATATGGAAGTGTTGCTACTCCTAGACTTCCACAACCTACAAGGTTGACACCACAAAAATTGGAAGAAAAAAGAGAAAAATGGATTTGCTACAGTTGCGATAGAAAATATATTAAAGGTCATAAGTGTGCTGAGAAGAAATTATTTTATATAGATTGTGAAGAGGAGGAATAAAATGAACAAGAAAATTCAAAAGAAGAGGATATACACCAGAAAGCAACCATAGAGAAAGAAGAAATTAGTCCCACCATATCCTGTAATGCATTGGCAGGAATTATTACTCCTAAAAATCTCAAGGTAGAAGGACATATCAAGAAGAAAAATTTAATAGTGTTGATTGATTCAGGTAGTACCCATAATTTTATTCATTGTAAGGTAACCAAGGAATTGAATTGCTTACTATACCTAGAACCAAAGTGTCAAGTGATGGTTGCAAATGGAGGGAATATGAATTTCTCTGGAAAATGCCATAATATCAAGCTAACCGTGGGGGAATATGTATTGAATAGTCCAATTATTTCCATGCCAATGGGAGGTGTTGATGTTGTACTAGGAGTACAATGGTTACAATATTTGGGGACAATAGCTTTTAACTTTCAAGAACTTTTCTTGAAAATTTTTCGGAAGGAAAAGAAGTTGAATTATGGGGTATCGCAGGGAAGCCAGGAAAGATAATAAGCTCTAATGTCATGAAAAAGATTCTGAAGAAAGAAAAATGAGGCGTAATTTCACAATTATGCTCACTAGAAGTTCCAACATCAAAATCATCTATTTCTCTAGATATCCAAAAAGTCTTGGACAATCATTCCAAGGTGTTTGAAACTCCCAAAGGACTCCCACCTATTCATGATCATGATCATGTTATTCATTTGATTCCAGGAAGTGTTCCTCAAAACATCAGGCCTTACAAATATCCTTATGCCCAAAAGAGCGAAATTGAACATATGATTGCAGAAATATTAGAGGCTGGTATAATTCAACCTAGTCAAAGTTGTTTCTCTGCTCCAGTAGTATTGGTGCAAAAGAAGGATAGATCATGGCGTATCTGTTTGGATTATAGGGAGCTCAATAAGCTCACTATTAAAGATAAATTTCCCATTCTTTTGATTCATGAATTATTGGATGAATTACATGGAGAAATTTATTTTACCAAGTTGGATCTTCTTTCAAGATATCATCAAATTAGAATGAAGACTGAAGATATTCCAAAAAAAACATTTCGAACTCATGAGGGTCATTATGAATTTTTTGTCATGCTTTTTGACCTTACCAATGCACCTTCTACATTTCAAGCGTTGATGAATTCCATTTTTAAACCCTTAGAAAATTTGTGTTAGTATTTTTTGATGATATACTAATCTATTGCAGATCTTGGAAGGATCATGTTCAACATGTTGACGGGGTGCTCAAACTATTGCAGGAGAAACAATTATATGCAAAAACCTCCAAATGTTTCTTTGGAGTACAAGGGGTGGAATATCTGGGTCATATTGTATCTCACGAGGGTGTTAAGTTAGACACTAAAAAATTTAAAGCCATTAAGGAATGGAAAGTCCCTACAACCATGAAGAAATTGCAAGGATTTCTTGGGTTAACAGGGTATTATCGCAAGTTTGTTAAGAATTATGGGATAAAAACAACACCTTTAACAACATTATTGAAGAAAGATGCATTTTCATGGACTCCTAAAGAAACTAAGGCCTTTAAACATCTTAAAGAGGAAATGTGCCTAGAACCGGTCTTAGCTACGCCAAAATTCACAAAAACCTTTATTGTGGAATGTGATGACTCAGGAAATGGAATTGGTGTTGTTTTAATGCAAGAAGGAATATCGATTGCTTTTGAAAGTCATCCAATCAAAGGAAAATATTTACAAAAAGATATTTATGAAAGGGAAATGTTGGCAATACTACATGCATTAAAGAAATGGTGACCTTACCTAATGGGAAGACACTTCAAGGTAAAAACTGATCATGATAGTCTTAAATACTTTTTGGAACAAAGACTATCTTTAGAAGAGCAACAAAAATGGGTCACAAAGATGTTGGGTTATGAATTTGAAATCATCTACAAAAAAAGGAAGCTAAATATTTTTGCATATGCACTCTCAAGAAAGGATGAGGAGGTGGAAGCATTGTTTTGTGCCATTTCTATTATCCAACCAGATTGGATAACTGAAGCAAGGGGGGAATGAAAGAATGACGAAGAAGTGTGGACACTCATTAAAAATTTGTAGCATGATCCCATTACATCTAGTACATTTAGTTGAAAAACTGATTCCTTATGGTACAAATATCACTTATATCTTTGTAATAATTCCCAACTAAAACAAAATATTCTTTTGGAATTGCACACCTCCCCCGTAGGAGGACATTTAGGATTTTTAAAAAATTACCACAGGGCAAAGAATTTTTTTTTTTTTTGGGATGGCCTTAAATCTGATATTCAAAATTTTGTGGCAGAATGTTTGGTTTTCCAGCAAAATAAAGTTGAGACAATTAAGACCCCAGGTCTGCTACAACCTTTACCGATTCCAAGTCAACGTTGGGAGGAGGTTTCAATGGATTTTATCACATGTTTAACTAAGTCCGAAGGAAAGAGTGTCATCATGGTTGTAGTTGATAGAATTACCAAGTATGCACACTTTTTTTCATTATCTCATCCATTTAAAGAAATTACAGTTTCTATTTCATTTATGGAAACAATGAAAGAGCTACATGGAAACCCAAATATTATTGTAAGCGACAGAGATCCCATTTTCACTAGAAATTTTTGGACGTAATTATTTTATTTTTTTGGGTACTCAACTAGCCCATAGCTCATCTTATCAGCCTCAATCCGATGGGAAAACTATGCCAGTGAACAAATGTTTGGAAGGATATCTTTGTTGTTTTGTATCTGATAAACAAACATAATGGGTCAAGTGGTTAACTCTGGCTAATTGGTGGTATAACACTTCCTTCCATACTGCAGCAAAAATAACCCCATTTATGGTACTTTATGGATATCATCCACCGTCTATCACATTATCTTTAAGATAAAATTATAAGGTTCAAGTAGTGGAAGATCACATCGAGCATCAACAACAAGTTCTCCAACTCTTAAAGTATAACCTAAATTTGGCAAAATATCGAATGAAACAACAGGAAAATCAACATCATAGCGAGAGAAGTTTTGATGTAGGAGATTGGGTATTTTTACGGATACAACCATATAAACAAATTTCCCTCAATCAAGCTAAGAAGGATAGTAAATTATCACCAAAGTACCATGGTCCTTACAAGGTGTTGCAAAAGATTGCTACTATGGAATACAAATTGGAGCTTCTTGCTTCTTCTCGAGTGCACCCAGTTTTCCATGTTTCATGCTTAAAGAAGGTTATAGGTGACAAAATTCTAGTTCAAACAATATTTCCAGAACTTGATGAGGAAGGAAAAATAATATTGGAACCTGAAGCAGCCACAAAAACAAGAACTCAAAATCGACGAAATCGATTAATTTCAGAGTATCTCATCAAGTGGAAGAACTTACCCACTGAAGATTTCACATGGGAGGATGCGAATTTTATACAGAAGCATCCAGAGCTACTCAAGCGTTGAGGACAACACTTTTTTGAAGGAGAGGGGCATGTTAGGTCCATATATTACTAGTGTAGTCCCTTATTATGGTTAGTGTAGCCCCCTTATTGTTATTGTTGTACCCCTGTAGTCCCCATATTGTTATTATTGTGCCCCATAAAACCCCACTATTGTTATTGTTGTGCCCTCAATTAGGGGAATTTTGAGGTCTAAAATGGGCCTCCTAAGAGAAATGTACAACAAAAATAAACTTTATAAGAACCAATAGGATTCAAGATGATTATGTCAACCATGGGGGATGATTCACCATTTTTTAAGTAAAAGGGTAAATATTAAAAAATAATAAAATAATAAAAACTACTTTTTCAAATCATATTTTCAACTTATCTCCCAAATTTTTTACTCAAATTTCGAGCAGGAGTACTCATTGGATGTAAAATTTAATTCCTCATCCAAGGAGTACCCATGTTGCATACTTTCGATGGACCCTCCTACACGAAAAATGAGAAATACATAAAAAACATGATTATAATCACGTGTTTCATATATTTTTCATTTTTTTTGTAGCAGGACCTATCGAAAGTATGCAACATGGGTACTCCTTGGATGAGGAATTAAATTTTTCATCCAAAGAGTAATCCTGCTCGAAATTTGAGCCAAAAATTTGGGAGATAAGTTGAAAATATGAGTTGAAAAATTAGTTTTTTTCTTTTTTCCCTCTAAAATTTGATGATTTCATCAAATATTATTTTATTATTTCCACTATTATTTTATAATTTCCTTAGGAGGCCCATTTTAGACCTCAAAATTCCCCTAATTACATTATTATTAGGTTGGCTAGGATTATATTGTGACCACATGGAATCTTATATATATAAATGAGGTTTTGTCATTTGAATCATCCAAGAATTGTTCATTTATGTAATGTAAAGGAAGTTCCCCCCTTGAAGTGGTTGATTTCTAAGGCGTTAATCTCTCTTTTATTCTATTTTTGGAGCTGGTTTCATAACACGAATGCTCCCACAACCTTCATGAGGTTGATGGACGACATCTTGCGGCCATTCACCAACTCATTTTTAGTGGTGTACTTTGATGACATCCTAATCTTCAACCAGACTTGGGAAGTGCACCTCTACCACATCCAACAAGTACTCCAAACACTGAGGCAACACAAGTTGTGTGCCAATTTCGAGAAGTGAACTTTTGGAATGACCCAGATTTAGTATCTGGGATACATTATTGATGAGCGGGGGGTGCATGTGGATCTAGACAAGATCCAAGTCATTTGGGATTGGCCAACCCCAACCACTCAAATAGAGCTTCGAAACTTTCTAGGTCTTGCCAATTTCTACCGCAAGTTCATATGTGGATTCTCTTATATCACTTGGCCCTTGAGTCAAGTCACCAAGGGAGGAGCGAAAGAAAACATATTTTTGTTTGAATCTCAACAGAAGGCGTTCGGAGAGTTGAAACATCACCTTTTTTTTCACCAGTACTCACATTAACAAACTTGCAACAACCATTTGAGGTCGAGACAAATGCCTCTGACTATTCTATTGGGGCATCTCTTACTCAACAGGGGCATCTAGTGGCATATCACAGTGAGACACTTTCCGACACAATCTAGAAGTATCCCACTTATGAAAAAGATATGTATTCCATTGCACAGGCTTGCCGATAATGGAAGCATTACATTTTGGGGAAGGAAATGGTCATCCACACAGACCACTGACCCGTGTAGTTCATATAGACATAAGGGAAGTTTCAGAATGATCGCCATCAGAAGTGGTCCATATAGCTACAAAAATTTCATTTGAACATCAAGTACAAGAACGACAGCACCAATAATTTTGCAAACTTCCTTAGCTGACCACCGATTGTGGCACTAACCAGTCTTCTCAACTCTTGTGGGAACAAGACTTCTGATTGGTCGCTTCTCTACAAAAGTGATCCATAATTCAGCCACACATACAAGACGCTTTTAGAGGGTAAACAAATTCTATATTTTCACCTCTAGGATGCTCTGCTATGTCACCTGGGACACCTTTTTGTTCCTTCAAAAGAGCATGAAAATATGATTTGGGAAGCACACTACAGTTGGGTCACTGAGAATTTCAGGGTCGAGAAAACAGTGGCAGTACTGCAGAAGTATTTCTATTGTTCGAACCTTCGACGGGATGTAGAGAAGTACATCACGTCTTGCACTGTATGTGCCATTTATAAACTGACCATTAAGAAGAAAGGCCTCTATACTCCAATACCTACCCCTAGTCAACCTTGGGAATCCATCTCCATGGATTACATGTCGGACCTTCCTTAATTGTAGCACAATTTACTATTTTTAGCAGTTTTTCTGGTCCTAAACTTCCGAAGCCATTTTGAGGCCCTAAACGACATTTGTTTTTGGAAAAAAAAAGAGAAAAATGTGTCTTTGAACAATTTTTTTCCCTCAAAAGTTTTAGTTCTCGGATATATCTTTCTAACGAGGTATTGTGCGCGTCAAACGAAGATCATATGCCAAAGTTACGTCCTCGGGAAGTTGATGTACCAATTTACCCAAATGGGGCCCATAGTTTTGGAGCTTCATCTCCTAGGGTTAGGTTTTTAGATGTTTATGGTTTTCCATTGTTTCTAAAGAATAAATAGGCCTTCGAGCCTCATTATAACACAGTTCAGAGGCCTGTAGCTGCCACATATCTTCTCATAGATAAGCTACCATCGCCCTAGCTAGTTTATTTCCATTATGTTTGTAAGCATATTTCAGTTATTTGATATTAATGAAATGAAGTGTTATTTCCCTTGCATATATGTATTTATGGTTATATTCATATTTGGTTGCGTTCTTGCATAAATCCAGATCACGTTGTCACAAGGTAGACCACCTATATCAGGAATGCCCATTGCATAACAATGAATCCAAGGACATGATTCCAACTTTGGCCATGACATACACTCAGACTATGGATAAGGGTTGTAGTATCCCCATTTCAATTCCTCATACATCTACACCTTCATGACCAAGGATACTAGTGATCTCCCTCAGCAACTGGCATATCGACCACCTTTAGCAAGGGTCACCTGATCACACTCTTCTAGATCTAGTCCGCTTCCATATTTTTCTCTCATCCTAATCTCTACATACATCACTCAATTTATTTCATGCTTCTAACTCTACATCTATATCTCTTTCTGAGCATATGACTACTTCATGTAATTTGAATTCTCTTGCATGTCATTTAGTGTCACCCCCCCCCTAGAAACCATATTCTCAGATATCTTAATGCAACTCCGATTATCACAATATGTGATCGTCTGATCCATATCTTGACTGTATAGTACCACAACTATTTTCCTCATATGGATTGCTTCATGTGCTGCTTGGATTGTAGCCATGTATTCAAACTCTATTGAGATGAGCGCCACATACCTCTGCTTCTTGTTTCACCAGGAAATAACTACAAACCTAACACTGAATATAACACCTAATCTACCTTTCCTACCAGATGGACTCCCTTCCCAAACTACATAGGTGAAGCATTGCAACTTCACTCCCTCCATACAATAATCCATACTTGTTAGTGCCTCTGAGGTATCGTAACACATTCTTTGTTTCCTTCTAATACAACTTGGTAGGCCTCACCATAGCTTGGCTAAGATGGTTGACTGCATAGCACATGTCAGGTCGTGTGTTTACAAGATAAATTAGTGAACCCATAAGCTTACTGTAAATGATAACATCCACCTCTTCGCTTGAAGTGGCATTCTCCTTCCTCCAATTTTTGGCTATAGGTGTGTCTATGGGCTTACAAATCTCCATGTGAAATCTCTAAAGTATCTTGGTAGCATGCTTTCCTTGAGACACAAAAAATTCACCATCACCTTGCCATACTTCTAGCTCGAGGAAGTAATGAATGAGGTCCATGTCTTTCATCTCAAATTCCTTTGAAATATCCTCTTTGCAAGAGAGGATCAACTATTCATCACTTGTCAATATTAATTCATCGACATACAAAATAAGAATAAGAAACTTACCATGTACCACAATGTGATAGAGGTTCGCATATGCTTCACTTTCCCGGTATCTACATGTCTCATAAAGGCTTTCCCTTTACTGAAAATAACATCATAGCCATGATCCTCCAAAACTGCGACAAAGATTAGGTTCTTATTCAACCTGAGTACATACATAACATATTTAAGGCGAATAGGGGCGGCTTTCTCCCTCTCAAAGGTAACAGTACCAATTCTCATAGCACTGTACCTCCCATCATCCCCAATTTCGATATGCATCTAGAGATCCTTCTCCTCCAGCTTACTGAAAAACTCCTTGCACCCTATCATATGGAGCAAGGCACCAGAATCAAGGTACCACACACTCCCCATAATAGTTTTGGCCATGCATGCTATTAGGGTGAAGTCTAATTTGAATTTTGAAGCCATTGCTTCACCCATTGCTCCTCCTAAAGGCTTCTGGGTAGACTTCTTGTGCAAACAATTAGTTGCATAATTCATGAATTCATGGCAGTGGAAGTATTTTATCTTGCTCTTGTCCTTCTTCCATCCATTTTTTTGGCTCGACTCAGGTTTTCTCTTGAGCTTCTTCCATTTTCCCTTCTTCCCCTTTCCAACCAATGCAAAATTATATTCATCCTCAACTTTAGATGATGTTCCATCCCGATTATTTCTCTTAAACTCTTTTTGAACCAAATAAGAACGCAAAATTTCCCAATTCGGTAATTTTTCCCCTCCATTCATAGAATTCGGGTAGCTATGCCAGGATTTTGAAAGGCCTAGAAGATCTAGGCTCACCAGGTCATCTTCTGCAACATTCACCCCAAACCCTCCAATCTCACCCCGAACTTGTGTAAATATGGAGATATACTGTGAAATGGTATCATTCTTCTGCATATTAATGTTTCAAAGCTTTTATTTCAAGGCCAATTTTCTATGGTCACTGATATTTTCGAAGATTAGTCTCTTTTCCATGGAGATTTGAGACCACATGGTCTTGCAAAAATCTAGAAGAATTCTCCTTGTCTTTGTAAGATCCTTCTTCCATTGGGCTAATTGTTGTGCATCCGACTATGGAGTTTTTTCAGTGCCAGTTTTAACATATTCTAACACACCATTGTCATTGAGCACTGCTTCCATTGTATCCTTCCAAGATATGAAATTCAAGTTACCCTCCAAGGCATACTCTAGTCTCAGGCCATTGAAATACATTCTCTTGATCCTGAAGAAAAACTACTGCATTGAAGTTGTACTTCAAAAATAATGAGAGAAAAGTTCAAAATACTATTCTAATGTGATTACAAGGCTCTGATACCATTTAGAAACTTGATATAATTGCAACTGCTCAAGAAATTTAATCTAAAATCAAGAGACACAATTCTACTCTACTGTTCTGTGGAATGAAATACACAATTTAGAACAACATGCATAGACATGAAATAAGCAAAACCATAAATACATAGTGATTTCTAGGTGAACCCAACTAGGAAAAACTCCTCAAGCCTCTTTGTATTAATTATTTGAATAGAAAAAATATTACGATTTCCTGCTCCAGTTCAGAGCTCAACCTGCAAAAGAATAATTTTTCTCTCTGCTTAATGGTAAAAACTTAGCCAAATATCATCTCACTTATCCTCCTATTTCCTTGTGTAAATCTTAAGGAAATTAGCCCCTATTATTTAGAAATTTCCTCCAAAATGATTGCGCAATTCCCAAGGATTGATCATCTGATCTCATGGAACACCTATACACTCAAACGAGTTTACAACTATCATTATACTACTATTGGGAAAAATTAATTTCTTAATAAAAAAACCTAATCACCAATCATTAATTATCAACCAAGGAACGTGTTTTTATTTCAAGGCAATCGACAAAATATATGCATAGAAAATACCAATAGCTAACACTAGTTATACACTATGAATCTCATTCGAAAAGAAATGAAATGTAAGACTTGAAAAACAATACTAAATCTCAAAACTAGAAAGTAAATGACAGGAAAATAATTATACTAATCACACGACTGGAATGAATTAAATCACACATTTCTAAATTGTAAATTTAACCTATTGCACTCAACATAATTCAAATGCTAATCTAGAACATAAAATTAAATGAAATCTAGAAATTGCGAGAAATAACAAATCTGGAAAATGCAGCAAACAAAAAATTAGTTAAAAGAAAGGAAATCTACTTTAAGGAACGAGAATTGAAATTCAAATAAACAAGCACACAACTAAACTACTTTAGATGTTCAAGGCAACACCTCGTCCAAGGTAATGGGCCCCACTGCCTAAGACTCAGTTTTTCCTTGAAAAGAAACTCAGATCATATTACAAGTAGCAGATGTAAAAATCAATAGATAACTTCCTTCATTAAAATATATGAGAGAAATAATTACATCAGAATGAAGCTCTTGGCTCTGTCTCAAGTTCAATAATTATTCATCTGTTCATTCGTTCATCCAAAAATTGTTCAACTTTTCCTTCCCATTCCTCTCGTTCATTATTGTTCCCTCATTATTCATTTCTCTTATTTTCTAATTATCCTCCTCTCTTTGATCTCTGGTTTCATTTAAATACACAGAGAGCAAAGGGAAGTTATAAAAAAGTTGATTTACAAAATGATTTCCATTACAATTTTGGATTGATTATATAATCTCAATAAACAATATCATATTTGAAATATCTTCCCATCATCATTCAGTAGGAACAAGTTGAATCTGGTATTGCAATTGGAAGAATTAGGAAAATGTCCATAACAACAAATCTGGGAAAATCATCTTCGAAGAACCTTGCATTTCTCTTAATAAAGACTAAATTTTAGAAAAATTCTCATAGAAAAACTAATTTGGTCCTATTCTGCACAAAACCCATGTCTCGGATTTTCAGGATTCATCTTCATTTGTCTGAAAATTCTAGTGCAAAATGATCACTTCTTATTCCAACGAATTTCTGAGTTGGAATATTTGATTATGAGCTGGAAATCAAATTTGTAATCTGGAAAAGATCTTTGAGGCTAAAATCATAAGGGATGTTATAACAAATAAACCATAATTGGAAAAATAATGCAAAATAATCTTCAATTTATTAGAAATAAAGGAGAAAAAGTAGTATTTATCCATAAGAGCATAAATGATTATAAAATGGAATTATGTGATAAATTGTAATAAAGAATGGTAGAAATGGATGAAATAAACATTATAAAGTGGTAATAATAAGGACATATTTGCATCCCAACATACCCCCAAACTGGATATGTTGCATGTCCTCATGAAACCCAAAGCCTCTGTAGTAACAAAGTTGTAATAAAATAATCAAAATGTTCACCCCAAGTCATTATATTGATGGAACAAATGACGTCTTCCTCAGAAAAATAAATATTCAATTTTAGCGATGTTGGTGAAGGCACAACAATTTTCACATTGACTTTCAACCGTATGTTAATGCTTCTCTAATCCAAAAATCAGATTGTTTTGATGCATGGATCATGAGAGATAAGAAAAATGGATGTAGTTGACAGTGCATGATTTCTGAAAATTTACAAACTAATTTAGCTTGAAATTTTCTGGTTTTGTGTAGTTTAAAGATACTTCTTTGTTGTCCAAAAATCACAAGAATTCAGTTCATAGTTTTAAATATATGCGCAAATCAAATTCTGCACTGTATAAAAATGAAATTATATGCCTTAAATGAGAAAGAAAGTAGAAAACATCCATCATGTGTAGCAATTCCTCCACCGAACTGGAGAATTAGCATGCCCTCATGCTATACTAGAAAACAGATTGAGGTAGTTGCTACAATCAGTATGTTTGGTGTACAACAACATGGAATAAGGGAGGTTGTGAGAATGAATAAGGAGATCGATGGGTGATGGCATGGTCAAAATAAATAAATGAAAGAAAGCAAGACTCCCCAAAACTGAAAGCTTTGGTGTCTTTGAAAAATGAGAAGTGGTAAAGAAGTGGAACGAATGAAGATAAATAATCCTCAATGGATTTTCATGAAATTCTCCTAAATTCTTAATAAATCATAAACTTATGCTATTTTACCTCAATTTTTACCTCCATAAAAATGTGAAATGGCATGTATGGACTGGAATTTGTTGAAGCTGATGTAGGCTGAGCTGATGCTGAAAGTGATGCAAAAGGTGGAAGCCATGCAAGCTGAAAGTAAGGAAAAAGTGTGGCAGGGTTTTTCTTCCCCCAGGTGTCCACGAACAGAAAGCATGGGAAAAGACGTTATGGATTCATAAATGCAGCAGAATAAATACTAGAACGACATATCTTGTGGTAGAAATCAATCAAATCAGCGCAAATCATAAGGATGGCGGGGAAATTATTAAGAAGGAAGAAAAGAGAAACAATTGTTATGAAAATGATTTTTGCTTTGATGGAAAATTGTGACAAAACGTGATATGTAAAGAGTGGTAACAACTACTGGGATTAAATAATCAGACATAATTAAGTTAATTCATATGTAGTTTTATCATGCATATTGGTGTTTATAAAGATAACACTATTCAAATGGCAAGTTTTCCTTTGAGAATGGGTTGGTAAGAATAAGTGAAAAAATATTGGTTGTTTAACATGAAACTCGAATGCCACAAGCAGAGCCACTGTTGCTCGGAGGCATCCATAGCCTTGACAAGGTTTCTTTTTAACCAAAAAATGAGCCAAAATCCTCTATTAATATTTAGATAATTTATTTGCTCTTATAGAAAGACCACCGTGCTGGCATGGTAACCAGATAGCCACAGTGCCATTCACTAGGATTTAACAAAGTAATCAGGCCGGATCGTGATGATACCTCCTGTCCTTCAGATATTTTTTACTTTGGCTAGAAGGTTATTGCCCTGGTGTGGTATCCATGGTGGGAATGTTACTTTTAATCTCCCTATGATCATGGTAGGCTAGTTCATGATGAGACCCCTTATCATTTTTAAAAGATTTGCATATTATTTTCATTTTTGAATATATATATATATATATATATATATAGGCTCATTAACTCTTTAAGAGTTAGGGATGGTTTGAGGAGTGAAAAGAAATACCAATAAAAATGATATACTTATTCCTAAATCACCCTACCCTAGAATATTAGCCATTGATAGTGTAAAAAGATAGCTTAGCATCGTATTAAAATAATGAATTCTTTATAATATGTCTGAAGAAAAGATATCTAACAAGCCATTACATAGTTAGGTCATATCAATGTCTGAAAATAAAGATATCCATCAAAGGTAAAAATATCATAATTGTTATTAGTATCGTTGCTTTTCCCTTTCTTAAATGCACATTCTCCATTCACAAGATGATTTTCATGAGAAAATGGATAAAAATAATGGTTATATGGCCATAAAATTGACAAAAAATCATTTAGAAAACTATTTATTACAAAAAGCATGGTTGTTCAGTCGATTGAACATCAGCTGTTCAATTGATTGAACTAAAAAAAAACCAAAAAAATTGCAATGTTGATTGAACAACAACTTTTCAATTGATTGAACATAAAAAAAACACACCAAAAAAATTGCACTGCTCAATTAATTGAATAGCAAAAAAAAAAAAAAAAAATTGATGTTCAATCAACTGAACAACAACTGTTCAATTGATTGAACAAAAAAAAAAAAACGCACTAAAAAAGATTACGTTGTTCAATTGATTGAACAGCAAAAAACACACCAAAAAATTGTTGTTCAATTGATTGAACAACAATTGTTCAATTGATTCAACAGCAAAAAAAACACAAAAAATTGTGTTGTTCAATTGATTGAACAACAAAAAACACACCAGAAAATTTATTGTTCAATTGATTGAAGAGAAAAAAAAACACAAACTAAATTTTCACTGTTCAATTGATTGAACATCAAAAAACACACCAAAAAAATTGTTGTTCAATTGATTGAACAACATCTGTTCAATTGATTGAACATAAAAAAAAACACTAAAAAAAATTGCGTTGTTCAATTGATTGAACATAAAAAAACACAGAAAAAAAATATTGTTCAATTGATTGAACAACGAAAAAACACAAAAAAAATTGCAAATTTTTTTTTGTTCAATTGATTGAACAACAAAAAAACACACCAAAAAAATTGCGCTGTTCAATTGATTGAAAAACAAAAAACACACCAAAAAGTTTGCTGTTCAATTGATTGAACATAAAAAAAACACACTAAAAAAATTGTGTTGTTCAATTGATTGTACAACAAAAAGCACACCAAAAAATTTATTGTTCAATTGATTGAACGAAAAAACAAAACCCACCAAAAAAATTGCGTTGTTCAATTGATTGAACAACAAAAAACACACCAAAAAAATTGATGTTCAATTGATTGAACAACAAAAAAAACACACCAAAAAAATTGCATTGTTCAATTGATTGAACAAAAAACACACCAAAAAATTTGTTTTTCAATTGATTGAACAACAAAAAAAACACACTAAAAAAATTGCGTTGTTCAATTAATTGAACAACAAAAAACACACCAAAAAAATTGATGTTCAATTGAATGAACATTAGCTATTCAATTGATTTAACAAAAAAAAAAAAAATACATCAAAAAATTGCTCTGTTCAATTGATTGAACAACAAAAAACACACAAAAAAATTTGTTGTTCAATTGATTGAACAACAGCTGTTCAATTGATTGAACAAAAAAAAAACACACCAAAAAAATTGTGTTGTTCAATTGATTGAACAACTATTCAATTGATTGAACAACAACTGTTCAATTGATTGAATAACAAAAAACACACAAATGTTGTTCCATTGATTGAACGACAATTATTAAGCATACGCAAAAGAAACACGATTGTCCATTTGATCGGACAACAGCTACGTAGTCGAAGACGGGACAACAAATGTGTAGTCGGGAATGGAACAACAACTCTTCATTTGATAAAACAACAAATGTTCGTTATACATAACAACTGTTTATTTAATATAGCAACTGCACATTTGCCAAAGAAATGGCAACCACAACTTTGAAAGAAGCAACACCTGAAACACAAAAACATAAGAGAAATCAGAAAAGAAACAACACTTGATTAAAAAGAGTAAATAAATAAATAAATTAAGTTACAACGACTGTGATTTGAGTTTTTTGTGAAACCAGCTCCAAAAATAGAAGAAAAGAGATATCAATGCCTTAGAAATAAGCCACTTCGAGGGGGCAACTTCCAATACATTACATGAATGAACAATTCTTGGATGATTCAAATTACAAAACCTCCTTTCTATATATAGGAGTCCATGGGGCCACAATGTAATCCTAGTGGGGCTGCAATGTAATCCTAGCCGACCTAACAATAATAATTTAAGGGCACAATAATAACAATATGGGGTTACAAGGGTACAATAATAACAATAAGGGGGTTACACTAACAACAATAAGGGACTATACTAGTAATATAGGGACCTAACATGCCCCTCTCCTTCAAAAAAGTGTTGTCCTCAACACTTGAGTAGCTCTGGGTGCTTCTGTATAAAATTCTCATCCTCCCATGTAGAATCTTGAGTGGGTAAGTTCTTCCACTTGATGAGATATTCCGAAATTGATCGATTTCGTAGTTGTCGAGTTCTTGTTTCTGTGACCGCTTCAGGTTCCAATATTATTTTTCCTTCCTCATCAAGTTTTGGTAATATTTTTTGAACTGGAAGATTTTCACCGATAACCTTATTTAAGCATGAAACATGGAAAATTGGATGTACTCGCGAAGAAGCAGGAAGCTCCAATTTGTATGCCATAGTACCAATCTTTTGCAACACCTTGTAAGGACCATAGTACCTTGGCGATAATTTATTATCCTTCTTAGCTTGCTTGAGGGACATTTGTTTATATGGTTGTAGCCGTAAAAATACCCAATCTCCTACATCAAAACTTCTCTCGCTGCGATGTTGATCTGCCTGTTGTTTCATTCGATTTTGTGCCAAATTCAGGTTATCCTTTAATAGTTGGAGAAATTCTTGCTGATGCTCGATGTGATCTTCCACTGCTTGAACCTTCGAATTTTCTCTTAAAGATGATGTGATGGATGGTGGATGATATCCATAAAGTGCCATAAATGGGGTCATTTTTGCTGCAGTATGGAAGGAAGTGTTATACCACCATTCGGCGAGAGGTAACCACTTGACCCATTGTGTTTGTTTATCAGATACAAAACAACGAAGATATCCTTCCAAACATTTATTTACTATCTCAGTTTGACCATCAGATTGAGGATGATAAGATGAGCTATGAGCTAATTGAGTACCCAAACAAGAAAAAAACTCCGTCCAAAAATTTCCAGTAAAAATGGGATCTCTGTCGCTCACAATAACCCTTGGGCTTCCATGTAGCTTTTGAATTCTGTCCATAAATGTAGTAGCAACTGTACTTGCTTTAAATGGATGAGATAATGCACAAAAGTGTGCATACTTGGCAAGTCTATCAACTACCACCATGATGACACTCTTTCCTTCGGACTTAGGTAAACCTGTGATAAAATCCATTGAAATCTCCTCCCAACATTGACTTGGAATGGATAAAGGTTGTAGAAGTCCCGGGGTCTTAATTGTCTCAACTTTATTCTACTAGCAAACCAAAAATTCCGCCACAAAATTTTGAATATCAGATTTAAGGCCATCCCAAAAAAATTCTTTCTTCACCCTGTGGTAAGTTTTTAAAAATCCTGAGTATCCTCCTAAAGGAGAAGTGTGCAATTCCAAAAGAATCTTTTGTTTTAGTTGGGAATTATTACAAAGATATAAGCGATCTTTGTACCATAAGGAATCATTTTTCCAACTAAATGTATCAGATGTAATAGGATCTTGCTGCAACTTTTGAATGAGTGTCCACACTTCTTCGTCCTTCCTCCATTCATCTCTTGCTTCAGTTATGAAATCTAGTTGGATAATAGAAATGGCACAAAGCAATGCTTCCACTTATTCATTCTTTCATGAGAGTGCATCTGCAACAACATTTAGCTTCCTTTTTTTGTAGATTATTTCAAATTCATAACCCAACATCTTTGTGACCCATTTTTGCTGCTCTTCTGAAGATAGTCTTTGTTCCAAAAAGTGTTTAAGACTATCATGATCAGTTTTACCTTGAAGTGTCTTCCCATTAGGTAAGTTCACCATTTCTTTAGTGCATGCAGTATTGCTAACATTTCCTTCTCATAAATAGGTTTCTGTAAATACTTTCCTTTGATTGGACGACTTTCAAAAGCAATGGGTCTTCCTTCCTGCATTAAAACTGCGCCAATTCCATTTCCTGAGGCATCACATTCCACAATAAAGGTTTTTGTGAAGTCTGGCGTAGCTAAGACCGGTGCTAGGCACATTGCCTCTTTAAGATGTTCAAAGGCCTTAGTTGCTTCAGGAGTCCATGAAAATGCATCTTTCTTCAATAATGTTGTTAGAGGTGCTGCTATTCTCCCATAATTCTTAACAAACTTGCGATAATACCCTGTTAACCCGAGAAATCCTCGCAACTGCTTTATGGTTGTGGGGACTTTCCATTCCTTAATGGCTTTAATTTTGTTAGGGTCTACTTTAACACCCTCGTGTGATACAATATGACCCAGATATTCCACCTCTTGTACTCCAAAGAAACATTTGGATGTTTTTGCATATAATTGTTTCTCCTGCAATAGTTTGAGCACCCTGTCAACATGTTAGACATGATCCTTCCAAGACCTACTGTAGATTAGTATATCATCAAAAAATACTAGCACAAATTTTCTAAGGAAGGGTTTGAAAATGGAATTCATCAACCCTTGAAATGTAGAAGGTGCATTGGTAAGGCCAAAGGCATGACCAAAAATTCATAATGACCCTCATGAGTTCGAAATGTTGTTTTTGGAATATCTTCAGTCTTCATTCTAATTTGATGATATCCTGAACGAAGATCCAACTTGGTAAAATAAATTGCTCCATGTAATTCATTCAATAATTCATCAATCATAGGAATGGGAAATTTATCTTTAATGGTGAGCTTATTGAGCTCCTTATAATCGGGACACATGTGCCATGATC
Organism: Pinus albicaulis; assembly: GCA_034641835.2. NCBI lineage: Eukaryota > Viridiplantae > Streptophyta > Pinopsida > Pinales > Pinaceae > Pinus > Pinus albicaulis. The sequence goes on from JAXQQM020077358.1 coordinate 65,800, forward strand.
CATCCTTCTTGTGTACCAATACTACAGGAGCAGAGAAAGAACTTTGACTAGGTTGAATTATACCAGCATCTAACATTTCTGCAATTATACGTTCAATTTCACACTTTTGGACATAAGGATATCTGTAAGGTCGGATGTTTGGAGGAAAAATTCCTGGAATCAAATGAATAGCATGATCATGATCACGAATAGGTGGGAGTCCTTTGGGAGTGTGAAACACATTGGAATGATTGTCCAAGACTCTTTGGAGATCTGTAGAAATAGATGATTTTGATGTTGGAACTTCTAGTGAGCATAATTGTGCAATTACACCTCTTTGTTCTTTCTTCAGAATCTTTGTCATGAAATTAGAGCTTATTATCTTTCCTGGCTTATCTGTGATACCCCATAATTCGATTTCCTTTCCTTCCAAAAAAAATGTCAAGAAAAGTTCTTGAAAATTAAAAGCTACCGTCCCCAAAGATTGCAACCATTGTACTCCTAGTATGACATCAGCACCTCCCATTGGGATAGAAAGCATTGGACTATTCAAAACATATTCCCCCATGGATAGCTTGATATTATGGCATTTTCCAGAGCAATTTATAGTTCCTCCATTTGCAACCATCACTTGACATTTTGGTGCTGGGTATAGGAAATAATTCAATTCCTTGGCTACCTTACAATAAATAAAATTATGGGTACTACCTTAATCAATCAACACTATTACCTTTTTCTTCTTGATATGTCCTTCTATCTTGAGAGTTTGAGGAGTGGTAATTCCTGCCAATGCATTACACAATATGGTCAGACTCATTTCTTCCTCTTCTAGGTTTGGTTCCTGGTGTATATCATCTTCTTTTTCATTTTCTTCTTCCTCTTCACAATATATGTAAAACAAGTTCTTCTCAGCATACTTATGACCTTTAGTGTATTTGTTATCACAACTGTAGCAAAGCCCTTTTGCTCTTTTTTCTTCCAATTTTTGTGGTGTCAACCTTGTAGGTTGTTGAAATCTAGGAGTAGCAACACTTCCCTCATAGAAGTGAGTGGCAGGCTTCCTTGTCGCCATAATTTTACATTCAATTTTTCTTGCCAACCTGAATGCCTTCTCTAATGAATTAGGTTCCAAAATGTGAACTTCATGTTGGATGTTATCCTTTAAAGTACCTATGAAGAGATCAATCATGTGTTCCTCTGGAATATCAGTTACCCTTATATTCAAATTTTGGAAGTCCTCAATGTGCTCCCCCTTTAAACCCTTTTTTTTTAGATTTATCAATTGGCTAAAGAAGGTGTTGCTCTTTGTATCCTCATAATGTGCTATCATTCCTCCGTAAAAATTGACCAAGTGAAAAAAAATTTATGGGAGAAAAACCATCGATACCATACAAATGTATTTTGTTCTAGATGTAAAGTTGCAATGCGTACCTTTTGTGCGTTTTGCACATTATTGAGATCAAAATATTGCTCCATCTGTAGTATCCATGTTACAGGATCCTTGCCATCAAACTTCATCATATCCATCTTTGGAATATGGTGGTTCTTCCTGCCAACATTAGAGTTTATGAAATCACGATTAGCATTTATTTGTTCTCATCATGAGTTTCCTCTACTATCTTTCACCATTAGGAAACATTTGTTGTATCAACTTTTTCAAACCTTCGATGTCTGCTTTTAGATCATTCTTCATGTTTTCCATCTTTTCATCGATCTTAGCTTCCATGTCATCCATCTTAGCTTTGATGCCAACTTCCATGCCATCCATCTTAGCTTCCAAACCATTCATCTTAGCTTCCACGCCTTTCTTCAAACCATCAATTTCATTTTTTGTTTCTCTTTGCAATAGCAAAATTTGGTGCACTTGCTCATGGACGTTTGATATCTCATGTTTCATTTCTTCATCTTCATGAGTCATAGTAGAGCCTTATGAAGGCTTAATGGGTGTTGAATTCTTTTTAGGAGGCATTTTAGAACCCAATACTGATAGCTATGCTCAATAGGCCTTTGGAATCAACTAGAACTGATTTTTCAAACAAGACTTATGCAATTTGAAAAAAAATACACACCTTTTTCTTGATTTTGAGGAGCTCGATATTGAAACTGAATTATCTCTGTGATTTCGAATCTTCAATATCTAAAATTTTTCCCTGAAGTAACCCTCTGAATCTTCTTTTGAATTCCACAGGTATGACCTGATTTGGATTCTTCAAGGCAAAGTTATGTCCAATCTCCCACAATGACCCAATTATGGATTGGTTCAGTATATCGAACTTGTATGACTTTCCATGTGTCACTGTTTCCTCCTTTTTCTCTGAAATTGATAGAAAATAAACTACAATTTGTGTACTTGCAGCCACTTTTTATAGTATTCCAATTCGATGCTCAGAGAGAGATTTATGAAGATTTTCCCATGATAAATTTTTTGAGATGAAATTGAGGAGCCTAAAAAAGACCTAACTTCCACAGATCATATCTTTGAAAATACTGCAAACCAAGCTCTGAAATTTTGCGATGATGTTCCTCAGGATTTTGGCTTCGCTCTCTAAAAATTTCAGCTTCTGAAACTACGTAGAACAAAATTTATAGCGCAAATTCCGTGATGGCCTGTTTAGGTTAAATTCAAGAGCCTGCACAACTCCCTAACTTCCATAGATCATATCTCCGAAAATATTGCGAACCAAGCTCTGCAATTTTGCAATGATGTTCCTCAGGATTTCAGATTTTCACTTGCAAAATTTTAGCTTCTGAACCTTCGTAGAAAAAAAGTTATAGCGAAAATTCCACGATGACCTGTTTGGGACAGCGAAACCCTAGAATCCAAAGCTCTGATACCAAATTTTGTGAAACTAGGTCCAAAAATAGAAGAAAAGAGATATCAACGCTTTAGAAATAAGCCACTTCGAGGGGGAAACCTCCAATACATTACATGAATGAACAATTCTTCGATGATTCAAATTACAAAACCTCCTTTCTATATATAGGAGTCCATGGGGCCACAATGTAATCCTAGCCGACCTAACAATAATAATTTAAGGGCACAATAATAACAATATGGGGGTTACAAGGGTACAATAATAACAATAAGGGGGTTACACTAACAACAATAAGGGACTATACTAGTAATATAGGGGACTATACTAGTAATATAGGGACCTAACACAGTTGCAACAATGTTTTTTCTTAAGGGAATAACAGTCTGTTTATAGGAACAAAAATTTGTCAATGGTGAATGAATGAAAAAAAAAATGGCCTTTTGGAAAAATTCTTTGGTGGAAATGACTTGAATTCTCAATTATTTACTTTTCTTCTAATAAATCCATTAGGTAATGAAAAAGTCTTCATATTGTTTCCTTCATGTTGGTGAGAAATAGTGGGGAAAATTTTGCAATAAGCTCTTACGACACCTAGAAAGACTCAAAATCATATGATATTAGATTTCTTGGATGAAAATATCTTATGTCATTATTATTTCCTTCAAGAATTACTCGGTCATGAATTGACCTCCTTTATTCTCCCGGGACCTGCAAAAAAACAAGCATTTACCTGTAATAAAACATGAAATCATGGAAGAAGAGAAGTGATAAGACTTTCCTAATCCAAGAAATATGAAAAAAATAACAAGTAGTTACTCTGTAAAACAAATCCACAGAAAGATAAACAAAGCAGAATTTATATGTCACCTGCGAGAGAGCATTGGTCGACCATACTGACCAACAGTGTTTTAATCATAAATTCTTTTTTTTTAGTCCAATTTTAGTGATTCCAAAGAAAAATTAAATTTGTTTCAAAGAGATATCATAAATATAATAGTTTATAAAAATTCCATGATATTATATGTCAAATTTACTTATATCAACCTGCATAACAAAGTCATTTTCAGTTTCCCAACTTATACCAATAGTTGGTATTTTAAGCATAACTTTTTCGTTTGACAATGGATTCAAATGATTAAAATTGGAGATTAAATTAGATTCATTTAAATATCTCCAATAGAAACATTTTTGAAGGAAAGAAGAATTGATGGGTAAAATATGGTAGTGAACAACCGGAAAAACAAAGTTTTGAGAATGCTGATTTACGATAGGCAGTTAATATTTTGGTCATAGCTTTCTCATACGATATCTAAATAGAGTGATTAAAATTTCCTTGTAGACTATATTCATATGGGAATATACCATAGAAACATGTTTTCAAGATCTAGTCATTTGTACCTCCAAAAACTGACTGTCCCATCTGTGTCCCTCAGTTGCCACCTAGACACCCTGTCAATGTTTTGGTTATAACTTTTTCGTTTCAAATCCAAATTGAGTGATTCAAATTGGGTTGGAATGTATAAATAAAGGGCTACTTAGGATAGAAATAGGTTTTAAAAATATTCCCTTTGGTCCCTCAAAACATGACTGTCCCGACTGTGTTTTCAGAAATTTTGTCAAGCACACAAGCCAAAAAATATGACATTCAAGGAATTTTTCCAAATTGGTGACAAAAATGAATATGAGTGTCTATATAAACAATATATTCAATATAATAAATCTACATGCATAAATAAAATCAAACATTTATCATCAATGTTGATTTTCACAGGGTGTTGCAACAAAAACAACTATTTTTTTTTTGTTAGATAAATAAATTTATTTATTTATTTTCTACACTAACCTACTATACTTTGAAAAATAAATTATACTTACGTGTAAGAGTAATTCTAATGGAACCATTTTCGAAATAAGGCCTAAAATATGTACATACCCAAATTTTAAATATACATGTTAATAAATAATAGGGTATGAGAGACCAGCTTCCCTTGAAAGGATGGTGCCAAAAATTGCTGAAGTATGGAGCGATGCTGCAAAAAAATGATGGAGTGAAACCAATCTTCGATATAGCCTTGACTCTCTTTATTTCCCATGGTTTTCATATCATGAATTTCTTCCATGAATTCTGCAATTTCTGGATTTGAAGCCTTTCCAAACACAATATAAGTTTTCTGTAATGGTGCATGTGAGATAGAATGGGTGGGAAAGGTAGGTAAATTTTGCAGTTCAGTATTATAAGCATGCTATACTATTTTATTACTATGAGGGTGTGGAATGGATTGAGAAGGAAATTTTGTAGGGAATGGAGGATTTTGATGATGTAGTCAATTGGGTTGTGTGGATGATATTGATAGGCAAGCAAGATGTAGTTGAAGAGCTGGTAAAGAATATGGATGATGTGATTGTGCTACAAGACGAGGGAGAGTAGTCATGTAATCATACGATTAACCATGCCAAACTTGTGTACAATATTGGTGGTGGTTATATTGAGATTGACATGGCTGCCCTAACAAATGAGTATTCCATAATGGATTATGCAAGTAAGAAAATGGAGAGGAAGTGTTTTGAACCATACATGTAGGCCATGGTTTCCATGGTTGTGAGTTTGTAGCTTCTTGATCGCTTTGATATGTTGCTTTCATCCTATGTAAGAAAGAGAAACTATGCATGGGATGCTCCTTTTGGAAATGAGGGAAAAACACTTCTTCAATTTTTTCCTAATTTTTCTTTACTTGCAAAACATGCAATTGTGAAATCAGAGAGCTAATAAAATAAATTTTAAAATGCTCAAATAAATCATTGATTTTAGTTGTTATATCTCTTTTCCTTGTAGTAGATTTGGAAATGAAAGAAGAAAATTCTCTAGAATTCTTACCAGCCTTGAAGATTCCTCTTGAATACCTTATGCATAAATCACAAACATCATCATATGATAGCTTAAAAACATCACCTTTTCCTATAAAATTTAAGAGTTCTAAAAATTTGTCTTTGATTCCATTAAGAAGGATTGCTTTAAGATCTCTTTTTCCAATTGCTTATGCTTTGATTTTTGAATGTTGTGTTTAAATCGCTCCACATAGTCCTCCAAGCTTTCATCTTCCCCTTGTATCATACTGAAAATATCTTCAATGGTCTTGCAATAGTTTTGGTACTTCTTCAAGAATACATTCTTCATGTCCTCCCATGTTGAATGCAGTTCCCACCAAGGCTCATGAACCATCAGAGAGCTTCTCCTTTTAGAGTAAGAGGAAATACCTTCAACTTTTGATCATTAGTATAAAAATCATATCCTCTACAAAGTACTTCAAACACAAATAAAAATATATCTGGATCTTCATTTTCCAAACCATGAAATTTTGGTAGAGAAGACGGGGGAATTATGTGCATTTGTGTCACTCCTCCTAAATCTTTGATAGGAAATTCAAAAGTATAATATGAGCCATTTCTTACCATTATATAAGATGTTCTTCATGTGTCGATCTAAGGCTCCTCCTTCAACTGTTCTGTTAATTGGTTAGTGGAACGGGCGGTGCTTACTTCTCCACTTAAGCAAAATGATAAGATTTCTTCAAATTTCTACCTTTTTCTACTTAGTCATTCATAAAAAAAACAAACACCTATCCTACTTAACCTCTGCACAATTGCTGAGAAGTGGGCTGGAGAGCAAGTTTTTTGCTTGCTAATACGCAGGTTCTTACCTCTCGTTTTGAATACCCAATTCTTTCACAACAAAAGGAAAAAAATAAAAAGACATCAATCCTAAACACTCTCCCCAGAATCAAATTATGTATCTAAAACCAGATATTAGTGTGGTAGTGCTATTTGACTTCCTCCCCGGCAACGATGCCAAAATGTTGGGCAAAATTAATTGCTTAATAAAAACAACTAATCACCTAATCATTAATTATCAAACAAGGAACGTCTTTTTATTTCAAGGCAATCGACAAAATATATGCATAGAAAATACCAATAGCTAACACTGGTTCTACACTATGAATCTCATTCGAAAAGAAATGAAATGTAAGACTTAAAAAACAATAATAAATCTCAAAACCAGAAAGTAAATGACAGGAAAATAATTATACTAGTCACACGACTTGAATGAATTAAATCACGCATTTCTGAATTGTAAATTTAACCTATTGCACTCAACATAATTCAAATGATAATCTAGAGTAGAAAATTAAATGAAATTTGGAAATTGCTAGAAATAACAATTATGGAAAATGCAACAAACAAAAAATTACTTAAAAGAAAGGAAATCTACTTTAAGGAATGAGAATATAAATTCAAATAAGAAAGCACGCAACTAAACTACTTTAGATGTTCAAGGCAGCACCTCGTCCAAGGTAGTGGGCCCGAATGCCCAAGACTCAGTTTTGCCTTGAGAAGAAACTCAGATTAGATTACAAGTAGCAGATGTAAAACTAAATAGATAACTTCCTTCATTAAAATATATGAGAGAAATAATTACATCAGAATGAAGCTCTTGGCTCTGTCTCAAGTTCAACAATTATTCATCTGTTCAATCATTCATCCAAAAATTGTTCAATTGTTCCTTCCCATTCCTCTCATTCATTGTTTTTCCCTCATTATTCCTTTCTCTTATTTTCTAATTATCCTCCTCTCTTTGATCTTTGGTTTCATTTAAATACATAGAGAGCAAAGGGAAGTTACAACAAAGTTGATTTACAAAATGATTTCCATTAAAATTTTGGATTGATTAAATAATCTCAATAAACAAGATCATATATGAAAGATCTTCCCATTATCATTCAGTAGGAACAAGTCAAATATCGTATTGCAATTGGAAGAATTAGGAAAACGGTCACAATAGCAAATCTGGGAAAATCATCTTCGAATAACCTTGCGTTTCTCTTAATAAAGACCAAATTTTGGAAAACTGCTCACGTAAAAACTGATTTGGTTCGTTCTTCACAAAACCCATATCTCGGATTTTCAGGATTCATCTTCATTTGTCTGAAAAGTCCAACACAAAATGGTCACTTATTATTCCTACAAATTTCTGGGTTGGAATATTTGATTATGAGTTGGAAATCGAATTTGCAATCTGGAAAAGATCTTGGAAGCTAAAATCATAAGTGATGTTATAACAAATAAACCATCATTGGAAAATTAATGCATAATAATCTTCAGTTTATTATAAATAAAGGAGAAAAAGTAGTATTTATCCATAAGAGCATAAATTATTATAAAATGGAATTATGTGATAAATTATGATAAAGATTGTTATAAAGAATGGTAGAAATGAATGAAATAAACCTTATAAAATGGTAATAATAAGGACATATTTGCGGCCCAACAACTACCTTGTCATCTCCACTTTAGCTGAGGAACTCAAATTCCTTGGATGAAAAAACTATTTTTGGTTGATTGATCAATTAACTAACAAATCTCCAAGTTAGACTACTGTCCCACGACATAAATGACCTTCAACTGACTCCAACAATAGTTAGAGACCAATTAACTTAATACAATTGAAAATAACTGAATTGGACTACTAAAATTTAGCAATCACACATACATAACTAAAATCCAAGCCCTCTAACAAAAAATTACTCAGTTAACTGAGTGGCAAGAACCATGTCACACAAGTTAACTTCCTCCAAGTTGTCCCGCTTATGTGGAAAACCGATTTACTCAATTTGACTAAGGCTAAAGTCAAATTGAGCCTTTCTTGCTACATTTTTTCAATACCTAGGAGTTAAAGAACCCAACTTACTTATAACTTATGAAAATTTAGCTACTATGATCTCGATAACTCCAACCAACATGTTGAGGAAAACTCTCTGTTGAACCACAGACTTAGCTGCACTTTGTCTTTTTACAGTTGTGTTGTCGCTACGACAATGACCCTCTAAAATTTAAGCCTAGTCTAAATTTGGAGCCTACATGAACCATTGTTCCAAGCTTCCTAGTGTCAACATGATTTTTACTTGTCGACTATCCTCGAGTTATCCCTAATTGTCGTTGTTGAGCCCCAAAGACGTCCTTCTTTTCCACCACATTTCACTTTATTTCCTTTTTCCCTCATCAATTACATGCTTAAATGATTAATAGGACTGATTAGGATTACTTCAAGAATGTGTATAATGACTAACTTGCTATGTTTTAATGATTTTGTTGTTGTAGTAATTTTTGACTGGACTCGGCTACAGAACGCAGGCATTCTGTAGCCAGTCGTCTGTTCTGCAGCTATCTTCATGTTTACGTAGGTTCCAGGTGTCACTGCAAGGAAAAACACATATGGTCATATTCCACATCACTCCCCCATCATTTCTTGCTCTCCATGAAGTCTGAGCTCGAGTCTACAGGTGCTTATGCACATGGGAAACCAAAACTAGGAGACAGACTTCTAATAGGACAAGGACTGTATAGATGTCCTTAATCATAGTACGAGGCCACCACCAGAGTCCTAGTTTGATTTTAATTGGGAAAGAAAATTATTCCTATTTTATCTCAAAGGCAGTTATGTAATTTTTTTATAAGTATGGCTCAGGAAACCGAGAAATAGCTAGCTAGATTTATGTTTTATTGCTAGATCTTAGAAGACCGTAAATACTCTGTTTTGAAGAATTTCTCTTTTAATGAAAGAAGCATCACTTTATTGCAAGAGCTGAGTCAATCTTGAGTAAATTTGCATGCTAATCCAGTGGTAGAGGGCCCCTACTACCTGAGAAGCTTTGTTCATACGGTCTAGATAAGTACATTAGCCTTGTTTCATTCCTAGTTTAATTAATTTTCTGAACTTTGCGTTTTATATTCACTTGCATTGGATACTACAGTTTAGTCTTGTTCTCACAAATTATTCCAACATATCACTAATATTGGATGAGGTATAACTGTAGTATTTCAGGAGTTAGTTGCATCTCTCTTAACTTTATGGTTTTGTGATCAATTACATCAGTTGTTACAGCTAGTCATGATCTTATAAACTCTTCCAAAATATCACTAACTTCGGATGAGACATAGCTGTGATGTTTTAGAGCTTTGTTGTGTTTTGTTGAATCTTATGCTTTCATGCTCATTTACATAACATGTTGCAGCCATTCTTGTTCTACAAACTATTCCAAAATACCACTAATTCTGAATGAGACAGAGCTGAAACATTTTAGTGATTAGTTGCATCTTTAGTCTAGTTGTAGTACTCCGGAGGTAGATGTTACTCTAGTTTAATTCTGTCACCGTGTTTCAAGTTTGATAATGGCACTCTAGTATAACTCTGTTCACTATATTTCCAGTTAGATTAGTGGCATTCTAGTTCAATTCCAGTGCATTGTATTTCAAGTTAGGCAGAAGGCATTCTAGTTTATTTGTGGTTACTGTATTTCAAGTTTGATCAATCGCATTCTAGTTCAGTGTTATCCATTGTTATTTAATTTGTGTTGACTGTCAAAATTAGACTTCACGGCCTTCTTTGTTTACAAACTAATCTTGTTCTGAATTTCTATTAATGCATTATCATATGGACAGGAATGAATTAGTGATATCAGTTTAAGGCCTTGTTTGTTCTGCAATCTTCTGCAATTTCACAAATAAGTCTTTCTCCCAAAACTATTATAGAAAATCTCTAACTTTACAATGAGGCTTACTAGTGACAAGATGAGCTGCAGAAAGGACTAATCTTAGCATTAAAAGTCAATTCAGAGTAGAAATCTTATTGTGTTACAAATAATCTTTTCAATTGTGTTCCAATAAACTTCTAGCCATGAATGAGATTCTTTGTAATATTGTAAGATGATTGTGTACTTAGGAGAACCTCATTTGTACTAAACTTGTCCTTTTCTCAAACTATTCCAACATATTCCTAATGAATGAATTGGATGAGTTCATGCTATGAGTTATTGAGTTCATGTTGTGATTTATTTCCTTGCTAGGAGTCATTATCAAGCTTTGCATTTTATGTTCTTTAGTGTCATACACAGTTTAGAATAGGTTTTTGCTCTGTTTTAGTGTAACCATCCACTTCTCTTTACCAACACTTAGTTCTTTTCCTTTTTAACATAAAACCATAAAACCAAAAACATCAGAAAAACACTAAATACAACGTAGTGAGAAACATATACCTAGGCACATATAGTGCACCTCACTTCAGCAGTTTACTAGCCCTGGTTGACAATTTATGACCTCAATTTAGGAACACTAAGTTGAGCACTACATTTTGGCGCTGTTGCCGGGGAAGTGTATCTAGGTAGCCTTGTTTCTTACCACCCAAAAACAATGATATGCGTAGAGAAAGAGACTCAAGGGGTAGATTCATAAGAAGCATAAGCTTGATTCCTAGAACACCACTTGTTTCTCCAAGACCAAGAGCCAGCACACCTCCAACTCAAACCCACATTCCATCCTTTACTGATCCTAGACTTTCAGAGGACTTAAGATCAGATATTCCATTAGAAAGACCTTCCACTTTACCCACTGAACTTGTCTTAGAAGAAGATTCAGGAACCCCTGCTAGGGACATAAACTTTTCAATTTCTACAGAAGAATCAACTATGGCAGAAGAAGGGGGAGGAGGAGTTTTTAATGGAGAACACACACTATTTAGAGGGGGTAGAGGTAGAGGTAGAGGAGAAGGAGGTAGAGGTGCGGAAGGAGAAGGAGGCAGAGGAAGAGGTAGAAGAGAAATGGGAAGCTCTTTTGGGTTTCCTATAGTAGATGAAGAAACCAATAAAACTATGAAAAAAATTTCACCCTCTGTCCTTCCAAACTTTTATGGACTTAAAACTGAAGATCCTGAAACCTTCCTATTTGAATTTGAAGTCCTATGTAGAACCTATGACTACTTACAAGATTCTCAAAAACTTAAATTATTTCCTTCAACATTGAAAGGAGAAGCATTGAAGTGGTTTATGAGTTTGATCAACAGTTCTATTAGGACATGGGAAGACATGAAACAAGCATTTCTAGAGAGGTATTTAGACTATTGTATGCCAGCCAACCATAAGGAGGAAGTGTTTAAAATTCTACAAAAAGAAGATGAAAATCTGGAAGATTTGTTGGAGAGATTTAACTACAACATCAAAAGAGCAAAAATGGAAAACCTAGACCAAGACACTTTGAAAGCTCTCTTGTTTAAGACAATCAGGGATGAATGGTTAGATATACTTAACATGATGGGAAAAGGGGATATATCTCAGCTCACATTACCTGAAATAGCTGAATTATGTATCAACCTTTCAAGAGGGCAATCTAAAACTGTAAAAGGACCAAGAGACGCTGCTCTTGCAAGGGCAAGTAAGTCTGCCTCTGGGATAGTAAGTAGGGCAGAAATATGACATATGCTTGATGAATTCAAATCTGATATCTTGGGGAGTCTTAGTGAACAAATAGACACCCTTAAGTTACAAAACAAGAAAAAAGCTGAATTTGATGCCTTAGCAATCTTTTTTCCCAAATGTAGAAAGAAACATGCCTTGAGAGAGTGCCCTTTGGATGTCAAATTTGTGGAGACTTGTGTAATTTGTTCAGAAAAACACGAGACCAAGAGTTGTCCTTCACTTCCTGGTCTTAAAGCTGTCTTTCAAGAAGATACTCCTACAAGTTCCACATAATCTCTCAATTTTGTTTCTAGGAGGCCTTGGCAAGGACCTCAAACACAAGGATTTTATGATCATATGTATAATCACCCCCAACCAAATTGGAATCCTTGGCAACAACCTTGGCCCCAATTTCAAAATCAATCACAAACTTGGGCTCAAGGAGCACAAAATCCATATGGAAGATACTCTTAGTATTACCAATATCCACCATCCTATCCACCATATCCACATTTCCCTCCTCAAAAAAATCCACAACATCAAAATCAACCACTTCCATTACCATTTCCTCAGAAAACAAATCAGTTGCATGCCCAACCCATACCAAACCCCAACAACAAAAATCCTCAGAACACATACATGATAGAAGGCCAACAGTTTCCAACTTATTTGATCACTCCTTTAGACCTTAGTGATGTTCAACTTAGGTCTAGAAGAATACTTGAAAAGAGGAAACCTTCTGTAATCATACAAGATCAAGACAATTCTGAGGAAGATTCTCTACAGGTAAATAAAAGTCTTGGAGAGAACACAACTTTCCAAGACTCAAACATTGAAAAATCAAAACAAAAAGAACCAATAATTTCAACTCCTATATTAGAGCATCCATCAACATCCACTTCTACACCTCCCTTCCCAGAAATATTACAAATTGATAGGGGTGTAGAAAAACAAATTATGGTGCCTAATTATGATTTCCTAGATGAGCTGATAAATGTTTGTATTAAGATCCCATTATTGCAAGCCATCAAGGAAATTCCAATCTTCGCAAAGACAATAAAGGAGTTGAGCATGAAGAAAACAAGAAAAAGAATAAGACAGACAAAGAAAATTCAACTGGCAGGAAAAATATCAGATATCATGAGGGTAAGATTGCTATTCCAAAGTATCTAGACCCAAGAAATCCAGTTGTTAAAATTCACATCAATGGAATTGAGATCCAAAATACACTCATTGATTTAGGAGCAGCAATCAATATCATGAGTAGACAAATCATGGATAAACTAAAACTTCCTAATCTTCTTTTTACACCCACATTATTAAAATTAGCAGACAGATCTGTGATCAAACCTGATGGGGTAATAGAAGATATTCCAGTGTCCCTAGACTCTTGGGAGTGTCCTGTGGATTTTATGATTCTAACTCCTAAGAATATTCTAGGAGGACACCCTATTATATTAGGAAGACCTTGGTTAGCTACAACTGATGCTTTCATTAGTTGTAGATCTGGTGATATATACATCTCTGATAGTAGTTCAACCAAGAAATTTACCTTGTATCCTCCAGCAAGAAAAATTACAGAATTAGATGATACTCAATGGATAGAGGATGAAGAAGACTTACAACCTCTCTTCACAATTTCAGAAAAAAGTGAAGATAGCCAGATTTTGAATACCTTGGAAAAATTTGAATCCTCTTCGGAATATAAGCATGAACAATTTCAAGAAGAATCCAACATTGATTTTTTGTCATCAAGGCAGATGTCTCTCTATTCCATGGATAAATTTGGCAGCTCTACAATTGAGATATTTTCCAGGAAAAACTTTAAACATAAACAAGAACCTAGAGAAATCTCAACAAGAAGAGCTAGTCAAAATATTACAGAGACATTCTTCTGCATATGCATGGGAGTACACTGATATGAAAGGGATAAGCCCCAATACTTGCACTCATCACATCTACATAAAGAAAAATTGTAAACCAATCAGACAACCTCAGAGACGGATGAATCCAAATCTTAGGGAGATTGTTAAAGAAGAATTGCAGAAATTATTGAATGTCAACTTTATTTATCCTATTTCAGATAGTCAGTGGGTTTCTCCTTGGGTAATTGTGCCAAAGAAAAATGGTAAATGGAGGGTATGTATTGACTACCGGGAATTAAACAAAGCTACTCTTAAATATCATTTTCCCTTACCTTTCATAGATGAGGTGTTAGATACATTAGCTGGCAAAAAGTACTTCTCATTTTTAGATGGGTTTAGTGGTTATAATCATATCCAAGTAGCATTGGAAGATCAAGACAAAACCACATTTACCTGTCTTTGGGGTACCTATGCTTACCGAGTATTGCCATTTGGACTATGCAATGCACCAGCAACATTTCAAAGGGCAGTACTAGGAATTTTTTCAGATCTAATACATGATTGTGTAGAGGTATATATGGATGATTTCACAGTTTATGGAAACACATTTGAAGAAGCCTTAGCAAACTTGGAAAAAGTCTTAAAGAGATGTAAAGAAGCAAATCTTTCACTAAGTCATGAGAAGTGTTTTATGATGTTTACTGAAGGAATTGTTTTGGGACATCACATTTTAGGGGATGGGATTAGAGTTGATGAGTCAAAAGTTGAAGTCATCTCTAACTTATCTATTCCAATTTGTCAAAAGATGTTAGGATTTTTCTAGGATTTACAGGATATTATCGAAGGTTTATAGAAAACTTCACCAAGATAGCAGCTCCACTTTTCAAATTACTTACCAAAGACTATGAATTCAAATGGAACCCTAATTGCCAGTTAGCCTTTGAGACCCTGAAAACAAAAATATCTGAAGCACCTATTTTAAGGGGAACTAACTGGAAGTTACCTTTTCATATTTCAACAGATGCCTCAGATACAGCTCTAGGAGCATTATTGGGACAAAAAGACCTGGTTCCTTATGCCATCTACTATACCAGTAAAAATTTGACTCCTTCAGAGTTAAACTATACTGTAATTGAAAAAGAGTTTTTAGCTATTGTTCATGCCATAAACAAATTCAGACACTATATAATAGGCTATGAAACTTTTGTTCACACAGATCACTCTGCAATTAGATATCTAATGAACAAATCAATTACTAATGGCAGAGTCATAAGATGGTTATTTTTTTTACAAGAATTCAACATTACCATTCTAGATAGGCCTGGAAAACAAAACATAGTAGCTGATTTCCTATCTAGACTCCAAAACATCAAAGACAATACTCCAGTTGAAGATCAATTCCCTGATGAATATCTTTTTGCAATTTATACTCAAACTCCTTGGTTTGCTGACATTGCTAATTATTTAGTTTCAGGGAAATTTCCTTCAATAATGAATGCAAGAGACAAAAGAAAGATCATTTATGACAGTGAAAAATATTCATGGGTTGCTAATGAGTTATACAAAATAGGTCCAGATTTTATCATTAGGAGATGTGTTCGGGAAGATGAGATGCCTGAGATCCTCAAGGCATGTCATGATGAACCTTGTGGCGGACACTTTGCTGATAAAAGAACATCGTATAAGATCCTTCATTTAGGATACTATTGGCCATCCATTTTTAAAGATGCTAAAGAGTATGTCAAAAGGTGTGACAGTTGCCAAAGGGTAGGAAAACCTTCTCCTTCATGTGAGATGTCATTCCAACCTCAGGTACATATTGAACCCTTTGAAAAATGGGCTTTGGATTTTGTAGGACCTATTAGTCCTCCATCAAGACAAAAGAAATATATATTAGTTTGCACTGACTATGCTACCAAATGGGTAGAGGCCAAGCCATTACTTTCTGCTACTGAAGCATCTGTAGTTAATTTTCTTTTTGAGGATATTTTTACTCGTTTTGGTGTCCCAATGGAAATTGTTACAGATCAAAGAGCTCAATTCACATCAAGGCTAGTGGAGAAAATGACGGAGAGGTACAAAATCAGACACAAAAAATCTACTCCCTATCATCCACAAGCAAATGGTCAAGTGGAATCTACTAATAAGTTCATTGAAGGGATCCTAACAAAGACTGTCCATTTACATAGAAGAGATTGGGTAGATAAACTTCTTGAAGCCTTGTGGGCCTATAGAACTACATGGAGAAGCACAATAGGCCATACTCCTTATGAACTTTTTTATTGAAAACAAGTTTTGTTTCCCATAGAGTTCCAGATTCAAACTTTCAAAATGGCAGTGCAGCTAGGACTTGATCTAACAGAGGCACAAAAGCACAGATTGGAGCAAATTAATGAATTGGATGAAATCAAACAAGATGCAGTTCAGAAAACAAGTATAGTCCAACAACAAAGGACTAGATGACATTACAAGTACATCAAGGAAAAGAAGTTCAAAGAAGGTGACTGGGCTCTCTTTTTTGATTCAAAGTTCAAGGATTTTCAAGGTAAATTTCAAACACATTGGCTTGGGCCATATGAAATTATAAGAATTTTTGATAATGGAGCAATAAAAATCAGGACAATAGATGAAGAGAAGGTCACTTTTCTTGTGAATGGTCATAGATTGAAGCTGTATCATAAGCCACTCTCAAGAGAAGAATTTGTCAAGAGATTTCAGGAAAACAATTATGTGAAGTTAATGAAGAAGAATCTTTCTTCTTCATCAACTTAATTGAATTTTCTGAAGTTAGATATTTAAATAATAATAATAATAATAATAATAAAGTATAAACATGAAAACTAATCACTGATTAGCATGTTTATACAGAAAAGACAGAGTGAAAATCAAAATCCTTCTGACACTCTACCTTTTCAGATTTGTTTTTCTACAAATAGTCATTACAAATCATAAGTTTCACTCCATCATGTCTCATTCCATTCATATTCTATCCACTCCATTCATTCATGTGTCATTAATTCCATTCATCCATACTTCATTCATTCCACTCCATGGTCCACCTCATTTCCATCTCAGATTTTTAAATTTGATCTTTTTCTGCAATTGAATAATACACATCAGAAGTTGCAGGCCACTTTTTGACTCCACTTCATAATTGTGATTCATTTCATTCCATTATTCACTTCACCCATACTCCATTGCACCATATTTCATTATCCATTTTTAACTCATTTCATACAACATTCCAACATTCCATTCATGCTTCAAACCATTCCATTTCAAGGCTTCTACAGGTACATTCTGCAATCAATTAGACATTCTGCAGCCAGTCAGACATTCTGCAGCCAGAGATCCTGAAGGCACTATCCAATAATCACCAGATTTAGAAACAAATTAATCCTGCATATCCAAGACAACAAGCAAAATTAAAGAAGTTACGAGGACTGAAGATCAAAGATTTTCAAAGGAGGACAAGGCATATCAAAACCAGAAAAGAATCAAAGGGAAGACAAAGGTAAAAGTTATGAATTATTATAGTGATAGATCATGAAAATTTTAGTATAGTTAAGTCATGTATGATTCAAAAAGTAATTTTTGTTAGTCGTGTTGATCATGCCCATTAAATCCATCATAAAAACTTTGGACAAAAACCTTTCCATCTTGCCATATTCTATCATCATTTAAAACTTAACAGTTAAAGTACTGAAGTGATTTAATCAATCACGTCACTAGGCCAAAGTATTTAATGATGATTTTGAATTGCTTAACGAAATATCTCTGCGGTATTTTATTCCGTGATAGCTTTCAACTCATTAATCCGTGTGAATTATACTTACTGCATTACACTCATTTCATAACCACTCCATATCATTCCTTTCCGCAGCCAATACTTAGCCATTCTGGTCTGTAAAACAGAGGAAACATCTTTGGGGCAGAAACATCTCTTTAATAGCCATTTTCATCGTGAGAAGAGGGGCAGTAATTTGAAGGTTGAAAAGAGAAGCTATGGGTATCATAGTGAGGACCGAACCAGTTGGAGCCAAGTACTTGGAAGGTTATCCACAAATCAGAAAAATGCTACAGCAGGCTGGTTGGTTGCAATTTTTAGAGAAATTTAGTGGTTTTCACAAAGAGGTGACTAAAGCATTTGCAAGGTCCTTCAATGGAGCAGAGGTTGAGATAGGAGATATTAAATTCACTGTTACAGAGGCTTTCATTGCAGAAGCAACGGAATTACCCAGACAAGGAGAAAAGTGGTTCAAAAATAGGGAATTTCATAACGAGGCATGGAAGCAAATATTCAAAACACCAGGTATGGATGTTTCCATTTTTAATAAAGGTATCCCTAGCTCGGCACTGAAGAAAAAATGGAGGAATTTGTTACTCATTTTGAAAAAATTTATCACTTGTGAAGGAAGATTTGGTACCCTCTTTTTCTATCATATTCGGTGAATGATGCATTTCTTAGATGAAGAAATTAATTTGCCCTTTTTCTTGCTTCATAGTCTGAAAAGAATGGCCTCAAATGTTCAAAAAAAGGTTCAATTTCTAGAAACAACTTTGTATCACCATGGTTTAGTCAAAATCTTAATTGAACATCATTTGAGGAAAATGGGAGATAATTGGGAAGAATTTCTAGTAAGGAACCATTTTGGGGAACCCAAAGAATCTCCACCTGAAAGAAAATCTACAAAAAGAAGCAGGAGAAGGGAAATTTCCAAAACTGTTGAAGTTGAAATTGGTAAATAAATTCAAGAGGACGGTGAAGAGATGATTTCTAAGAAATTGGCTCAAATAAAGAAGCAGCTTAAGAAGGAGAGAATAATAAGAAAATATGCCAAAGATAGAGGAGAAGGGCCATCTCAACCAAGACGGAGCCACAGACTTAGAGTTATACTAAAGAAAAAAGAGGTTAGACAAACTGGAATTATAAACATTGAGGATGAAGAAACACCTACTGCTAGATCACCTGAGTATCAATATGAGGAGGATTTTGATGAAGGAGCTCCTAAATAGACCCAGCACAACAAGAAATTTACAATTATGTTGAGACACTAGAGAAGAGAGCTTCAGAAAGTAGAGATAGAACTCCTAGCCCACCAAAATCTTAAATTGATATGCTAAGAAGAGATAAGTGTGAATTAGAAGTACTCAATAGGCATATCAAGAATGAGAATGAAATCTTAAGGGAGTATATTAAGCTGAAAGGTAATATGAATTCAACTCTGTCTATACAAATGAAAAAGTTGTACAAGGCCAGTGAAAAATTGAAGAAGAAGAAGAAAAAGTTAAGCATGGAACTTACAAATTTGAGATTCAAGTTAGTCATAAGCAAGCCCAGAAGGCCATTGACTGTCAGACAAAGCAGAAGAAGAGGATTGGATGTCCTAGCAGAGGTCTTAGAGTACATGTAATAGTTTCATGAGGACATGCAAAAGCCTTGCAGTGGGGGTATGTTGAGCCCCAAAGACGTCCTTATTTTCCACCACATTTCACTTTATTTCCTTTGTCCCTCATCAATTACAAGCTTAAATGATCAATAGGACTGATTAGGATTACTTCAAGAATCTGTATAATGACTAACTTGCTATGTTTTCATGATTTTTTTATTGTAGTAATTTTTGACTGGACTCGGCTACAGAACGCAGGCATTCTGTAGCCAATCGTCTGTTCTGCAGCTATCTTCATGTTTACGTAGGTTCCAGGTGTCACTATAAGGAAAAAAAAATATGGTCATATTCCACATCACTCCCCCATAATTTCTTGCTCTCCATGAAGTCTGAGCTCGAGTCTACAGGTGGTTATGCACGTGGGAAACCAGAACTAAGAGACAGAATTCTAATAGGACAAGGACTATACAGATGTCCTTAATCATAGTACGAGGCCACCACCAGAGTCCTAGTTTGATTTTAATTGGGAAAGACAATTATTCTTGTTTTATCTCAAAGACAGTTATGTAATTTTGTTATAAGTATGGCTCAGGACACCGAGAAACAACTAGCTAGATTTATGTTTTATTGCTAGATCTTAGAAGACTGTAAATACTCTGTTTTGAAGAATTTCTCTTTTAATGAAAGAAGCATCACTTTATTGAAAGAGCTGAGTCAATATTGAGTAGATTTGCGTGCTAATCCAGTGGTAGAGGGCCCCTGCTACCTGAGAATCTTTGTTCATACGGTCTAGATAAGTACATTAGCCTTGTTTCATTCCTAGTTTAATTAATTTTCTAAACTTTGCGTTTTATATTCACTTGCATTGGATACTACAGTTTAGTCTTGTTCTCAAAAATTATTCCAACATATCACTAATATTGGATGAGGTATAACTGTAGTATTTCAAGAGTTATTTGCATCTCTCTTAACTTTATGGTTTTGTGCTCAATTACATCAGTTGCTACAGCTAGTCATGATCTTATAAACTCTTCCAAAATATCACTAACTTCGGTTGAGACATAGCTGTGATGTTTTAGAGATTTGTTGTGTTTTGTTGAATCTTATGCTTTCATTCTAATTTACATAACACGTTGTAGCCAGTCCTATTCTACAAACTATTCCAAAATACCACTAATTCTGAATGAGACAGAGTTGAGACATTTTAGTGATTAGTTGCATCTTTAGTCTAGTTATAGTACTCTGGAGGTAGATGTTACTCTAGTTTAATTCTGTCACCGTGTTTCAAGTTTGATAATGGCACTCTAGTATAACTCTGTTCACTATATTTATAGTTAGATTAGTGGCATTCTAGTTCAATTCCAGTGCATTGTATTTCAAGTTAGGCAGAAGGCATTCTAGTTTAGTTGTGGTCACTGTATTTCAAGTTTGATCAATTGCATTCTAGTTCAGTGTTATCCATTGTTCTTTAAGTTGTGTTGACTATCAAAATTAGACTTCACAACCTTCATTGTTTACAAACTAATATTTTTCTGAATTTCTATTAATGCATCATCATATGGACAGGAATGAATTAGTGATATCAGTTTAAGGTCTTGTTTGTTCTGCAATCTTCTGCAATTTCACAAATAAGCCTTTCTCCCAAAACTATTATAGAAAATCTCTAACTTTCAGATGAGGCTTACTAGTGACAAGATGAGCTGCAGAATGGACTAATCTTAGCATTACAAGTCGAGTCAGACTAGAAATATTATTTTGTTCCAATAAAATTCTAGCCATGAATGAGATTCTTTGTAATATTGTAAGATGATTGTGTACTTAGGAGAACCTCATTTGTACTACTTGTCCTTTTCTCAAACTATTACAACATATTCCTAATGAATGAATTGGATGAGTTCATGCTATGAGTTATTGAGTTCATGTTGTGATTTATTTCCTTGCTAGGAGTCATTATCAAGCTTTGCATTTTCTGTTCTTTAGTGTCATACACAGTTTAGAATAGGTTTTTGCTTTGTTTTAGTGTAACCATCCACTTCTCTTTACCAACACTTAGTTCTTTTCCTTTTTAACATAAAACCATAAAACCAAAAACATTAGAAAAACACTAAATACAACGTAGTGAGAAACAGATACCTAGGCACATATAGTGCACCTCACTTCAACAGTTTACTAGCCCTGGTTGACAATTTATGACCTCAATTTAGGAACACTAAGTTGAGCACTACAGTCGCCTCCTCCTAAGTCAAAGTTTCAAAGTGTCGCCACCCTATCTTTAGGAGCACTTTGTGTTATCTTTTCTAAGGATAGGAGATGGAATAGCTTTTCATAACTTAGTATTTAACTTTGTTTGGCATGCATCACATACATAAAAGAGGAAAAGAAATTGTTCGCACACAACAATTATAAGAGGTGCTCATGGAATAAACTGCACCCTTCTTGGGTAGAACGCACTTCATGATGACATGCAACTACACCCTTGTTTAGCACACTCCTTCAGGCTGAGAAACTCGCCCTCTAGTTGTGCGTAATCCTTCGACTCGAAGAACTACACCCTCTTCAACTTCATGCATGCACTTTTCTTGTTGCATGTGGGTGCACTCCTAGAAAATAGGAGCCCACTTCACTTCACTTAACTAACTCATTCATCCATCGACAAGTGGAGAGCATGTATGGCTTTGTTTTGCATGTAATCTCTTTATAATCAACTCGTTTAATCATTCTTTCACATAGTTGTCATGTAATATCTTTTTAATCAACTCAGTTAATAATGCTTTCACATACTCATTCTCATCTAGGTGATCACACATCTTTGAATCAAGGAGTTCTTCATCGATATTTATTCCAAGTAAGTTTTTGTGTGTCAATATTTTCACTTGCCTTTGATGATTTTGCTATCAATCTTATGTAGTTTTTTGGTGTATCACTTCTTTTCAGCTTCTTTTTTAGTGTTTCATTCCTTTCTTTATAGTACAAGTGTCAATATGTTGTTGTAAGTTACAACTCTTCACATTAAGTAACTCTTCACTTTATGTCCATGATTGTAGAATCTATAAGTATTTGTAAATCCTTCCTATTAGCATCACAATTATTTGATCTTGTTATTGGACTTGTTTAATTTGTTATTGAGCCTTTTGAAGAAAGAGAGCAATTCTAGAAATGAAGGCCTCAATATCTTGGAAATTTTCATCCAGTAAATCAAGTTTTTCTCTTGAGTGTACTCCTTTGACTTGAAGAAATGTGCCCTCCTTGAGCACATAAGCACACCCTCAACCAATGAGATATTTCCCCTTCGTTCTTCAACTATGCACCCTACACCCTCCTATTTCCTTCTGAGTGCACAAGCGCACTAGGAAGGCTTGAAGCCTGACCCCATCATTCCTTCAGTGTACACCCATGTGCTCTCCTCAATCCCTTTGAGTGCAAAAGCACACCCCGAACCCACAAATTATTTCCCTTCATGCTTTTACAATGTGTCATGTTCCCTTGAGCTCTCTTTCTCTCTTTCTTGAGTGCAATATAACACCTTGAAGGCCTCTTGTGAGACTTAACCT
Source organism: Pinus albicaulis (assembly GCA_034641835.2). Classification (NCBI taxonomy): domain Eukaryota; kingdom Viridiplantae; phylum Streptophyta; class Pinopsida; order Pinales; family Pinaceae; genus Pinus; species Pinus albicaulis. The sequence goes on from JAXQQM020077358.1 coordinate 88,682, forward strand.
TCCACTGTTTCTCCGACATGCACCCTCCTTTGTCTTGATGCACTTTTCTTGCCTAAACCGTGACCTTGTCCCGTCCTTAATAGGCTTAAGCTCTTAGCCACACTTAATAGCTTTTTTTTAAATGATTTTCTGAGTTATCGCTTGTAATATGTAGAGTATTTCATAAATCTAATCTGTGTTTCCATGAGTGTGCTTCCACATGTAGGTTCTCCAGTTACTAGTATCATCATTCTCTCATCATTTGTTGGAACGATGCCTCCCGCTACCGGTCAAGTGGCCTCAAAAGAAGTGTCAGAAGCAAGCATTGAAGAAGTAGTGGAAATTACAAAGCCTTCAATTCCTATCCTTACAGACACACAATGTTTTATCGAAAAATATTCCAAGGTCATGTGGAAGGATATTAAGGACACATTCATGTCAAAAGTATTCCTTGAAAATTTGGAAGACAAGGGAGTGTACATCAACATCAAGAGGTTCGAGATACACATGATTGCATGCAGGTTCCTAGTGATGCCTCGTGCAGAGGAAATTGAGTGGATCTTACCAAATATGGATGAATCAAATCTGGTGCTTCGTAGTGAAAGTGGTAGTCATATTTCCACCTAATTTGGATAGGACATGCATACTTATTACAAGAAGTTGAAACCCAAAAAATATGCTAACAACGGATTCTATACTAGATGGTCCAATCTTGACACAAGCGATATCATCAAGTATTGGTGTCAAGGGCTTGCCAAATTTTGACACCGCTCGTTTGCATTTTACTTGACTAGGATTCTGAGGGTGATGTATCAATACTTTATTGCTATGTGTTATAGGTTGCATGGGCGAAATAATGATGAATTATTTGAAGATAATTGGATATTTATGCTCAATATTCAATTGGGCAGATATACTTTCTTTTGAGTTACAATGACATGTTGGGCATGCCAAAGTAGCTCTAAGAGTGAATCAAGCACTAGAATTTTTCATGTTAGCATATATGCTAGATGATATTTTTGCCCAGTATGCCTTCCCAGGGATATATTGGAACTAGACCCCACAAGACAAGTTTCTAGTCTACTTCCATTGCAGGGTGTTGTCAGAGTTAAGTTTCAGAGGGTCATATGAAATATTGGATGAGAATTTCTTTGCAGCCATATTTTGAATGTTATATGAGATTTATCCTCCTTTCATGACTGACCGAGTGAATGAGGAATTGCATGATATTGTATATTGATTTTACGCATTAGATGACACATATATTAGATGCTTTGGATGCCATATTTATCCCCGTGTTATGCCACGATATGTGACTAACATGGTAGTAATGTACGAAGTTGCTTATCAGTTGAATGGTGGCTTGACAAGATTTCTTCATAGAAGGAAGAAGGCCCCTTGGTCCACTTTCCATTTGAGAATTGGAATGTATGCGATGAAGATCCTGAAGGAGGAAGATGCCAAAATTTAAGAATTGGATTTCCTGTGCTTTGGAGTCAGGAACTTTCACAGGTATGATCCTAGGAAAGTGTGTAGAGATCATTTCGAAAGATAGGATACACTTGTGGCTACATACCAATGAATTTTTCATAAGATGAAAAAGTGAAAAATTGGTACAACACATTAAGGAAGACTCACCTAGGAGATGAGGCAGGCACATCTATTGTCCCACAAATTCCGGATGTATAGGTATAAGAGGAACCAAAAGCAACAATTGCACAAGATAGCATGCTAGCTCCTAGGAAGAAGGTAAATCATGATTCACCGATATAAATTAGCTGGAAATAGAAAGATGATCCATTAAATAAAGGAGCTATTAAGGCCGAAAAGGAAAATAGAGCATTGGAGGCAAATATGCAACAGGAAGAAGAGGAGAAGAGGATGCATGATTAATTTCTCAGAAAGAAATAAGAAGAAGAAAAAGAAATATGGAGAATAGAAGAACAACAATAAAGGAACTCATAGGAGGGGGAAGAAACAAAAAGGCTAGAAGAAGAACATATGACTAAGGAAATAGAATCAAAATTGGAGGATGATGATTCCATCCAACCCATGGATGATGAACAAGGTTCTTGATTATGACCTCTTATTATAGGTGGCCATATCCCATTTGATGAGATAGGAATCACACCTCCACCAGAAGACAGAGTCATGAACATATGTAATGTTACATTTGATCAGGTGAGGAAAAGGATCATGCAATAAAGACTAATATTATTCTCGAATGACCCACAAAATACACTCTCTGTATCCACGAAGAAGGTGATAACTACAAACACTAGGAGGAATCGCTGAGCAAGCATGGAAGCTAATGTTACTTTTGCTACAACATCATGGGATAACTCAGAATACCTCTTTAATGAGAATGTATGGTTGGGGAAATAATTGGCTACAGTAATGCAACCGGTGGAACATCTCAGTGTAGAAAATCAGAGAATATATTCTGACAATATCAACACAACATAATGGCAGTCAACTATACAGGAAGAATTGGGGCCAATGGAAGACATCATGGCGCAATTATATGATGAAATGATACTCCTGCGTGAGGTAGTGACACCTATAGTTAGTATAAAAAATAAATTACAAGAAGTATTGAAGCTCCTAAAGGTAGTGAATATAGTTTTTAATCACAGACAAGGATGGGCTTCCAAATATCTAGATGTTCTCCAACAATTGGTTAGAAAGGACATGATTTAGATAAATGCCTTTCAGATTAATCACATCATTAGGATTTTGTCGACGTTTTGAACCAACTAATGTGGTTCATCCTCAGGACAAGGTGAAAAAGTATATGCATATCATTGAATAAATAATGTGGATGCATCATCACCTGGAATTAGTCGTTGAAAAATAGTCGTTTAAAAACTAGCCGTTAATTAATTAGTTTATTAGTTATTTTAACAAATTTTAATTAATAATAAATGATAAAGATTATAATTAAAAAGGGGGAAATAAATTTATAACAAAAGGGGGTGAGAATATTAAATGGAGTTCACTTGAGACTCCACAATCAAAATTACATCTGTCTCAGAGAACAATTGGCTAACACTATTTCATCTTATAGTCGACTGCACAATGGTCTAGAGTCCATAGCACAAAAACACAAGATGCCTTTAGTCGTATCACTTGGAGAGATAATAGGTAGGGATACCATATTATGAGAAGTGAAGTAGTACATTGAGTAGATTGAAAAAGCATTAGAACATAAAGGTTTGGATATCACTAAGGACATTATTATATAGTATGCAATTGCACCAACCAAAGCTCACATGAAACTATCATGGTAGTGGAATAATGTACAATCTAGCTCCAAATCCATATTGACAGAAGAATTGGAGGTGAAGAGGCGATTTGCCGCAGATTTTCCAATCCAGATCAATGTCTTTTATATGGAATTTAGAGCATGGCATTCATACATCACCAATGAGCTCCATGAAGATGCAAATGGCTTATGTATTTGAAATTTTTTTTTCCTATTTGAAGTTTTTTCTTATATAGCCACCTTCCTATATGTATTTTATCTTTTGTAATAAGTTTAATGTAATGGAGTCCAAAAGACACATGTGGAATGTAAAAGGCCATATATAGAATGTGAAAGGTTGAATGGAAGCCCATAGGTCATAGAAGTTGAAAATTCATGGGGAAACTCAAGAGTCATTGTAAATTGTTATAAATAGTTCCTCATAACTCAAGTAAATTGATTGCATTCTTAGAGTTTTTCCTTGGCTTATCTTGTATTACATAGGAGGAAAATCATTCTTTGGAGAGGTAAGTTGTAGCTTCATGTTCCACTATTGGATATAGTGTTTCACTGATGTAACAATGTACTTAGAACGTTTCATTAATAATTAGAAGCTCCTTGAGCCAAAACTTCTTCATGAATGTATCATGAATTTAGTAAGACTGTTCTTTATATGTTTGCAGTATATGTTGGCATAATTACATACTAAGATTAACGAACTATTTCGCTACTTAGATATGGATATTCTTGAGTTAGTTTTATTGTGATTTTACGATTATCGTTTATCTTGTGAACTAATTTGCAGGTTAATCAACAAGTTTGTCCCTTTCACTTGCGGGTCTCTCTTGGGATAGTACTATTACTTTCCTAACCAAAGGTTTGTTTCTCTTTACAGTCGTGGAAGTTTCCTATGCATTCTACTTTCAGTGTCACAAAAAGCTTACGTACTTGCTGACAAAAATATTTTTTATGATCTCTTGTGTATGTCTTGTAACCAAGGTGCATCTCTAAACCATTCACAGTGTTGTTCGGACCCTATAACCAGATGTGACTGCTACACCAAACCATGTGAGTTCTAATTGGGACCTCATATCGGGGAGATATTATCTAGATTTATGCATGAATGTAATAAAATACAAAAATAAAAATAAACGCATAGATGCATAAGAAATATAATTCATTTAATTAATATCAAATAACTCAAATAAGCTTACAGAAAAAATGAAAATGTTGCATGTAGAATGTGGCATGTTTCATGCAATCTAGGTTTAACTTTGTTGGTGCGAGTTGTTCTGCAATGTCGGATGTGTCCAACAATGTTGGAAAGTAGGGTCGAAGGCAATGCACATTGAACACTGGGTGCATACCAAGGAATGGTGGAATACTGAGCTCGAATACATTTTCCCCTACAAACTTGGTGATGGTATATGGCCCATATCAGAGTGGGCAAAGCTTGCGATGGGGCCCAACAAGGTGTTCCTTCTGCAAATGTAGCCAAACTTTGTTTCCAACTTGAAACTTGTGTGGCACCCATTGTCGACCATGTCGCTACTTGTACTTAGCATTGGATCTGTCCAATATGTCATGGAACTATTTGCAGATGTGATGAATGCACGCAATGAATTTGTTCGCTTTGTCGGATTCAGATTGGATATGAGCCGAATCTTCCTGAGTAGCTGCAAATGGTATGGCCACATCACTGGGACACAGTGGCTGGAATCCCAAGTCCACATGAAAGGGGTTGTGGCCATTTGAGCTATGGAGAGGCTGGTTATAGTTGTGCTGGTCATAGGGGAGGATTTCATCCCATGTGCGTGGATGCTTTGAGTTTTACATGCGTAGAATGTGTACAATCATACTATTGACGACCTCTGTTCTGCCATCAGTATGGGGGTGGAAATTTGTGGACTTAGTGAGCTTGGTGTCATGCGTCGACCATAGAATTTACCAAAATTTACTAAGCAAATTATAGTCTCTATCTGAGATAATGGACTGTGGGATCCCAAAGTGTACCCATACTCGCTCAAAGAAGAGTATAGTAGTGGCTTCTGCTGTGATATTCTTCTTGTAGGCCACCATAATGGCCATCATAGTGAATCTGTCGATGACCAAAAAAACAAAGTCATTTCCATGCTTGGTAGAAGGAAGGTCCAACATGTAATCCATGGAGATGGATTCCTAGGGTCAAATAGCGGTAGGAAGTAGAGTATATAGGCCTTGCTTCTTGATGGTCGATTTGGAAATTTCACAAGTAGTGTAGGATTTGATGTACTTCCCAATATCATGTCGAAGGTTCAGCCAATAGAAATACTTCTGCAATACTACCACTGTTTTCTCGACTTGGAAATGTCCAACGACTTGACTATAGTGCACTTCCAAAATCATCTTGGAACACTTGCTTGAAGGAAAACAAAGGTGTCCAAAGTGGCATAAAAGTGCATCCTGGAGGTGAAAATATAGAACTTGCGTACCCTCCAGGAGCATTTGGTATGTGTTGTCGAATTCTGGATCACTTTTTTAAAGATGTATCCAACCCGAACTCTCATGCCCATAAGAGTCAAGCATAGTGGTTAGCGCCATGATCGATAGTCGGCTGAGGCAGTATGCAACATTATAGGTGCTTCCCTTCTTATACTTCATTTCCAAATGGAATTGTTGTAGGTATGTGGACTGCTTCTGATGGAGATCATTCTGCAACTTCCCTTGTGTCTCTATGAACTATAGGGGTCGATGATCTCTGTGGATGACCATTTCCTTCCCCAAAATGTAATGATTATATTGTGGGCATGCTTGCACAATGGAATACATCTCTTTGTCATGAGTGGGATGCTTTTAGACTATGTTTAAAAGTGCTTCACTGTGATATTCCATTGGATTCCCTTACTGAGTAAGTACTTCCCCAATAGCATAGTTATAGGCATTTGTCTCGATCTCAAATGGTTGTTGCAAGTCTAGTAATGTGAGAACTGGTGCAGAGTAGAGGCGATTCTTCAACTTTGCGAACACCTTCTGTTGAGATTCGAACCAATATAAATTTTCTTCGCTCCTCCCTTGGTGACTTGACTCAAAGCCTAAGTGATATGAGAGAACCCTAACACGAACTTGCAGTAGTTATTGGAAAGACCTAGAAAGTTACGGAGCTCTGTTAGAGTGGTTTGGGCTTGCCAATCCTGAATGACCTAGATCTTGGCTAGGTCCACATGTAACCCCTGCTCATCAATAATGTATCCTAGATTTTGAACCTAGGTGATGCTAAAAGTTTATTTCTCCAAATTGGCACACAACGTGTGTTGTCGCAGTGTTTGGAGGACAGTCAAATGTGGTAGAGGTGCTCTTCCCAACTCGGGCTGAAAATCAGAATGTTATCCAAATACACCACCATGAATGAGTTGGTGAATGGTCGCAATATGTCATATATCATCCTCATGAAGGTTTCGAAAGAATTCATCAACCCAAAAGGCATTACCAACCATTCAAAAGGCCCTCATTGGATTTGAAGGTAGTCTTCCACACATTAGAGGGTTCGATTGGTACCTGGTGGTACCTGAAATTCAAGTAAATCTTGTTGAAATATTTGGCCTCCTTGAGTTGGTCTAGAAGTTCATAAATCTGTGGGATCAGATACCTATTCCACACAATGATCTTGTTCAGTGCCTGATAGTCAATACAAAATCTCCAAGTCACATCATTCTTCTACACCAACATGATCAGGATCCCATAGGGCGATGAACTCGGTCGGATGTGACCTTTCTGGAAGAACTCCTGAATATGCCTCTTGATTTCGTCATTCTCCAGAACAAAGTGTCGATGGATTAGTCCATTTGGTAGTGGCACACATGGGGTCATATTGATTGAGTGCTTGACCTGATAGTGAAGAGGCGCCCCTGCAGGGGAGGTGAAGAAGTCCCCGTACTCCTCCACGACCTTGTCCATCTGTTGTTGTCATGTGGAGTAGCCATGTTTAGAGGTCGTGGCCATAGTATTATTCTTTCCTTAAGGGCGGATCATAAGGAAAAAAAAATTCCTAGTTTTGGAAATGAGCTTACTGCATTGGTTCGCAGTGATCAAAGATGTGGTGGTAGGCAGTGCTACCTCTGATAGCTTGTACAATGTATTACCCAAAGTAACAATAATAGAGTGAGGCAAAGACTCATATACAACATGTCACTTCCACAAGTATGGTTGTCCTAATAATACATCACAAAATTCAAGAGGAGAAATATCACATAATACCTCATCCATGAAGGGCTTGATGTTCTAGGGAAGGTGTTATAAGTCAATTTGGGCATCATTCCCAATGAATTGGTTAATTGGGCATCATCTCCAGGACCAATTTATATGGTCTATCATCCCCTAACATTTCAGTTGCTACATGCCCTAAGACAAAGAACAAGACAAATCAATCAAATACTTTCATCTGCATAAGTTTCCAAGGTTTGAATTTTATAATATATCATATGAGATCTCATCAACGCTACCTTTAAAGGAACTAAGTGCATTGCATATGAAGGTAGCCCCATGCAAGGCTGCTCTGCAAAGCACTTCCCGACATCTAAGTGTGCATTGGTCACATTGGGAGAGAAATTATCATTGTTCCGGAATCTCCACTTGGCCAGTGCCTTCTAGAAGAGTTCACATGTGTCAAACTTCGAATCCATGTGTCCATTTGACATCTACAATATTGGGAACATGTCTTGCCTATTATTGGAAAGTCATTGATTTTAAAACTACCTCAGCCTCTCTATAACTTGAGCATAGATCGTAGTGTTTGAGAGGGAAGAATTTGTGTAGAGAAATGCTAGTGGATTTTTCATTGAGGAGATTGATTTGAGTGACAATTTTCTTGAGATATCTGCATTGTGATGAGGTTGGGATGATGCTAGAGATGGTGACACTAAATCAGTAATTTGGTTGCAACCTCCCCTTCTATCATTAATAAAGAATATAACTTACTTTTCCCTACATGCATCTGTATTGGCTTTGATTTTCCATATTGCAAGATCTTAGTTGATGTATATGGTTTATGCTTTACTGATTTAGCAAACTAACTTGAATAGACATCTGTCTTATTGCTATCTTCTATTGTTTAGTGTTCATTCTTGCAGAAAATATTTTGCACAGCCAGTTGGAATTTGAAGCTACAACGGAAGCGACAGAAGGAATCATTTGGAAGAACTTGGATTCCAAGTAAGAATCTAATCCATTTTGTGTGTCTTTTCTTAGTTAGGAAAATTAGTCATATAGTCTTTAACCTATTGTTCTAGATTAGCACCTGTCTAGAGAAGCGTGTTTTATCTGTAATTCACAATTCTGCATAACAAATTGGTGACTCCACTGGGGAGATTACTCTTTATCCTAGGTGTTTTAGCCTCTGATTTTCTCTGTTTATTCACCCAGTAGTTGTTACTCACAAATATTAGGCTTTTTAAGATCCAAATTTGCAAAAGAAGTGTATTAAACAACTATGTTTTTCCTTTGACACTGCACCCAATGCACTCTTGGACAAGACACAGTGCTTTGCATAGTACTGTCTCCCTTTCAGGCCTGCGTTGCAAAGCACTATCTCTCTTTAGAGACAACGTTGCCTCCTAAAACCATCCAAATTCCCTTGAATTTATATTTTCAGTTTGTTTCAGTTTGTTTGCTCATGTGTTTTGAAAAGCCTAAGCCTCATATTGACCAGTGAATTCATCTACCTCTTCCTCCTTTGAAAGAAATTTTTTTTAATGTTTGTTTAAATAATTTTTCTTTATCATTGGCAAGTTAATTTCAAATTATTTTTATTGTCACATTAGATCCATTTGATTTTGAGAAAGGAAATTTTCGTAAAATATTCATTTCTTAATAGGAGAAATTGTTGTTTCATTCCTCATTTTTCCTTCAAAAGAGAAATTGTTGTTTGTATTCCTCATTTCTCAAAAGTAAAAGGCATTTTATTTTATTGATTTAGTGCACTTAGTTTCTTTTCTGTATTCATAACATTAAAGGAACTGAAAAGAAAAATATGCATTTGCATGTAGTGGTTTATGTGTTTTGCAAAAAGGAACAATTAGGAAATCTACATTTAGTTTGTGTTTTTTTTTATTTGTTTGCTCGCAAATTGATTGCTCTTTCCCTCTAGTAGCTAGGATTTTCATTGAAAAACTAAAAGTGAAAGATTTCTTATCATCTTAGTTGCATTTTAGGAATTTTCCAATACATCATCGCGGTGAACCTTTGAAAGGAAAATTGTTAAGCAATATCAACATAAAATTAATCTCAATTTACCTAACAAAGAATTGGAACCATAAAGATAACATTTAGAAGGTCTAGGTTAGAGACGTGTTCTGGTGTCGTAAAACATAGCAGCTGTTGTTAACTTGTCTGCGATAAATTTCGAGTGTGATACCTCACTCCACATATGTAAGTATATCGTAGCTCGTTCACGTACTTTTGGGTATATCGGGTTGTGTTACAGTACGATAAGTATAAAGGGGTGATCTCACTGTGCGGTTTCACATCAAACAGCGCTAATACAGACTTGGGCCTCCATGTACCTTCGGGTATATTTTGGAGGACAAATTTTAGGTGCTATCCATCCATAGTGAACCAAGTCGGCCGCCTTGTAAATTGTGATACACCGAACATAGCATTCTGGGAGATTGCCTGCCCATACTTCTTGGTTTGCCAGGAGGTATTCTGCAGTTCACAGTTTCTTGGTAAACCCTTTTGCCTATCATTACCCTTTTATTTTGTTTATTTTTTTTTGGTTAAAATAAATCAATAATCATGGAAGAAAAAAATCCTTTCCCCCATCATTCGTGTAGACTAGCGTTAAAACCACCTTTACCACCAGAAGTTACTTCTGGTAGGTGAAGGCGATCACGATCTGCCAAATCAAGTACAATTCATACCTTTGGTGAAACATCATATTTCCATAAACCAGAGTTAGCTCAAGTTGTTTCTACACATCCCGGTTCATCTACTGTTGTCGAAACAGAGTCTTTACAGCTACCCGTGGTCACGATCCATCCAATCAGTGAGACCATACCTCCTGGACCCAACGTTTTTCAACCAGAAATTGATCCAGATCCTATCTCTTCTTTTCCAGAACATCTGAATCCTAAATTCGTACAACCGGAATTTGTTCCTACCTTGGTCATCCCACAAATTTCTGTAGCTATTGAATCTCCCATATCACACAGTCAACCACCTGAAATATACTTTGGGCCTAGCGGTGAAATACTTCCCCCTGGTTTAATTGCGATTGAAGAAATCCCACAAGACAAGACACCTTTAACTCCAACCCATTTTGGGGAGGACCTTTACTTATACGAGTATTTTCCTCAATTGACACCATCTGATTTTGTTGATCCTGATCCTTTTCAAACTCCCGTCGATTCAAAAGGGTATACATTTGGTCAAGTAACCATGTCTAAACCAACATATTTGGTTGGGCCATCTGTTCCAATTATGTTAGCTCCTGCTTTAGCTACCTCGTCGATGTTTACAACTTCAAAAGAGTCATACTTTCATGGTGGCCCTTTGGTCCCATCAAGTTACAAATCATTATTTGGCATTTTTTCTGGTGCATATTCAAATTCATGGACTTTACCAATGTCATCATCCAGTATTTTAATTGGTAATCCTATAGTAAGCACTAAACGACTTGATTCATTATATACATCTTCAAGGCAATATCAAGCCCGTCCTTCTAGGTCTATTCCTTCAAGTACCATACCAGCTAGACTCCTAGCATTTGGAGAGCAATATTTTCCATCTTATTATCCTCCTCATTCTGGGGGGCAATCTTTGGTCACCCAATATGATAGTAATTTGTCACTTTTTGGTCAAATTAATGTCGAATGAATGTTTTTCAATGGCAGCCCACTATGCCTATCCAACCACAAACGTTTATACATTTGTATCAAACAGTTCAACTTGTTACACCCACATCCTTTCCACTTGTCAATACATCTTTACCCTTGTTACAGAACCAAAATGTTGTAAAACCTTATAAAACGTGTCCTTCAACTCAATATCCTCAAATGTGGGTCCACAAACTCCAAATCCTTCGGTTAATTTACAACAACCTATATCCGAAATCATTTATTCACAAGTTGGTTTACCATTTTATGGGATGTCACAACCACGACTTGGTTATACCTATCAAATGAATCCAAGTTATCCTAATTTGGGTTATAACATTGGTGGATAGACCCCTTGGCAGCCACAAGCGCCAATGCCTCAAACTTCATTTCAACAAGTATCATATCCAGGTTTTGGTCAACAGAATCTTCAAGCGTTTGATTTTCAAAACAAACCCTATCTGGGTTACTAGCAATAGATTCCTTATGCTGGTGATCAAAGGCCTATTTTCAAGCAATTCCATCTTACCCTGACTATGCTCAACCTGACCTTAATCGACAGTTTCCCTTTGTCACAAATTTAGAGTTACCAGATATAAATCGGCTAACTAATGAACCAATTAACTATGCTCCTTGGTGGTTGATGATACCTCATAAATTACCCTTGGATATTCCTAAGTTAAATGGAAACCTTGGGGAAGATCCGTCGACTCATGTTATGACTTATCATTTATGGTGTTCATCAAACTCCCTGAATGATGATTCTGTTCGACTACGTTTTTTCCAGCGTACGCTCACAGGTCCAGCTGCAAAATGGTATATTGAATTACCTAGAGCTTCTTTTGATAATTTCATAGCCCTAGCTACTGTATTTTTGACTCATTTCCAGGTACCCATCCGATATGAAACTGGAACGGAACTCTTGACCAATTTAAAACAGACTAATGCTACTCACATTTCTGATCATATTCATGAGTGGCGTCGTCGTCATAGAATGGTTAAGACATTTGTTTCGGATCAGCTACTTGCTGAATGGTTCATTAAGTCCCTGTTACCATCTATAATTGAGGATGTGGCTAAGGGTGGCGTCATCACAGAAGAGAATTTTATCGCTCATGCCCAATATTTAGACTTGATTTACACTTAGTCTGGCATGCTCTATGAAAAAATTCCTAACACACCGAGATCTAATTTTACTGTTCCTCCTCAATTAAAAGACTATCATGTCAGAGACGACTTGATTGGCACTGCAAGCACACATCACACTACTGCATTTTATCCTGCTCCTGCTTCCATAATTAATGCCATGTCATTTTACAAAGGAAATAGTGACAAGCAACCCGGAAGTAAGAAAAAAGGGAAATCTAAGAAAAATCAAACTTCTAACCCGCACGAAAGATCATCTGATCAATCGTCTGGACCTAGGAAACCTCATTATCCATGCATAATCTGTAATGAGGAACACTTTGTTAGGGATTTTCCTCACCATGCTGAAGTCTCAAAAATCATCAAGACTTCCCCTACATCATTTGTGTTGACGGACCCATTTCCAAATCCGGACACAAATATGGTTGCTACAGATCCAGCTCCTAGTTCCCAAGTGTTAATGTTATCTGTCACAAAACCTTCAACAAATATTTTGGTGTCAAATTGTAATAAATATTATGGTAGTTAGGCCACTGATCAACCTACTACCTCAACAACAAATCAGTCTACGGAATTTGCTATTCCTGAATTGACAATCAAGCCACCAAAGGAAGTAATTCACAAATCAACATATAATCCTCAAGAAAGAGATGCACAAAATTATAACATAGTTGAAGATTTGGCTCAATCCCCTTCAGCTATGTCTGCTCTTGAGGTATTACAAAATTGTCCCTCCCAAAAATAGGCTTTATTGTCAGCTATCGGTGGAATTGATCCAACTGATTCTAATTTAGTCGTATTTAATCATATGGGCTATGTGCCGCAACTACCAGCAGAATTGGCATTCTCCATACAAGTAAATGTTCTTAATCGCCTTGCTCATCACACTATTATTGATGAGGGAGCATCTACATGCATTATGTCTCTAAATTGTTGGAAGTCACTTAGCTCGTCGTGCTTATCACAATCATCAATGACGTTGAAGCATTTGATGGATGTACATATAAACCTTGTGGTATTATTAATAACTTGCATGTTGAAGTATGGGGAAAAATAGTGAATATTGATGTTGAGGTTGTTGACAGACCCCTTGACTATAATATTTTACTTGGAAGGCCATGGGTATATGCAATGACTACAATTTTTTCTACATATTTTAGAATGATTGCCTTTCCACATAAAGGTATTATCACAGTCATTAATCAAATATCCTTCTTTATCTCTGCTTCAAAGGTAACTGGAAGTGTTCCATTTGTTCACATTCCCCAACTAGAACTTCAACACATTGGTGTAGGACTCTTAAAGGATTCCATTTTAATTGGAACCTTTGCATTACCGCCGCCTGCGATGTCGGCAGAAATCGAGAGAATAGAGACCTACTACATGATCTCTTCCACTCTATCTGGCTTAAGGAAGAGTACGAGTGATTCTGAAATTACTACGTTCGATGAATTTCTGCTTCCCAACCCTGTTGAGTTGGCATAGCAATCAATCTATCTAGCTTGGGCGGAAAATCCAAAATCAGCGTCGCCAAGTGTTTGGGTTGATCATTCCTTAGATTTTGGTACTCACTCTTATCCTTTTTACTCAATGTTCTTGACAGATGAGAATATTTTGGAAGCCATGATTTTAGAAGGAGAACCATGGGAAGATTATCATCATCATTCCCATCTTCCTGATTATGAAGACAATTATCTTAGTGAACTATATCACCCATCCATCAAAAATTTATTTTCGAACTATTTACCCATTAATGCAATCGATTCCAAGCGAGATCTGTCAAATATTTAAGAAACCATTTCTATTGATATTTTGACCAAACCTGGCATTGTAGAAAATATTCATGTCAGTGTATCTTGTTCTCCATCAGAACTCGAATCATATCGCTCTCTATTTCGTGAATTATGTGACGTATTTGCTTGGTCTTACGAGGAAATACCAGACATAGATACTAGTATTGTTGAACACACTATTAATATGTATCCTAATGTCAAATCGGTGCGTCAACGACTTCATCCTGTTCATCCAAAGAAAGTCACTGCCATCAAAGCAGAAGTTGAAAAACTTTTGCGTGCTGGTTTCATATACCCTGTTCCGCTAACTGAGTGGGTTTCCAATATCGTTCCTGTCATGAAAAATTAAGGAACCATTAGAGTGTGCATCGATCATCGGGATGTCAATCTTGGTTGTCCAAAAGACAACTATCCTACCCCCTTTATCGACTAGATTATTGATGATTGTGTTGGATGTGAAATTTTTTCGTTCATGGATGGATTTTCTGGCTACAATCAAATCAATATCTGCCTAGAGGATTAACATAAGACAACATTCATCTATCCCTGGGGCACATTCACTTATAGGAAACTACCATTTGGTTTAAAGAACGCTGGGGCAAATTTTCATAGAGAAATGGACTATGCTTTCAATGACGTCAAGCACATTGTTCAACCGTATCTAGATGATTTACCAGCGCATTCACGAAATTGGACTGATCACCCAATGCATTTGAGAGCCATTTTCTTACACTGCCGACACTACAAAATACACATAAATGTGTGTTTTGTGTTGGTTCTGGTCATTTTCTTGGATTCGTAGTCTCAAAAGAAGGAATTTGAATCGACCCTTTGAATATTCATGCCATTCTTGATTTGCCTATGCCATCAAACTTACTTCAGATACAGAAAATTCAAGGAAAGGCTAACTTCCTAAGAAGGTTTATTCCAAACAACGCTGAAATAGCTAAAGGATTTACTTGACTATTGAAAAAATGGGTTCCCTTCCATTGGGACAAAGTTGTGCAAGCTTCTTTTGATGTTGTCAAGGACACTCTTGTCCGATCGTCATTAATGCATCCCCCTAATTATCAAAATCATTATTTCCTATATATCGCCGCAGTTGAAACGACCATTGCTATGGTATTGGTCCAAGTAGAAAATGGAATTGAACATCTGATCTATTATTTGAGTCGTAATCTCAATGATACAGAAGTTAAGTATTCATACGTAGAAAATCTTGCCTTGGCAGTAGTTCAAGCTGTCCAAATATTTCACCATTATATCCTGCTTCGAAAAACTACTATTATTTCAGATTGTAACTCGATGAATTATATTTTATCACGTCAATTGCTGGGGGGGAATATTCAAAATGGATCTTCATTTTGCAGGAATTTGATTTGGAATTCATCAAATCCAAGTCAAAGAAGTCTTTAGTTCTTGTTGAGCCTCTCTGTGACCTTCTCTCTCATAGTACTGCAACTACATTGGAACCATCAATTCCTGACGAGTCTTTGTTTCTGATCGGATCATATGATCCTTGGTATGGGATTTCATAATTTATCTCCAAACCCAAACTTTTTGACCTGATACCTCTCGCTCTAAATAGCTATGTATTCGATACCAAGCCAAAGATTATCTAATCGTCGGCGATACACTTTATTGTCGTGGTATCAATACCATTTTAAGGAGGTGCCTCACTCATGAGGAGGCCTAAAAAGTATTAAATGATTTTCATGCTGGGGCTTGTGGTCATGCAGAATATACTCTGCATCAATTACTTTTGGCCTACTATTTTTCGAGAGTGCATCCTCGCAGTCAGAATTTGTCATGCGGGCCAGATTTTTTATTGTAAAATCCGAAAACCACCAGTGCCAATGCATCCTGTTGTCTCTGTGGGACCATTTTCGAAATGGGGTATTGAATTCATGACCTGTAACCCTCGTTTGTCTAGGGGGCACGATTATATTATTTTCGCAGTCGACTATTTTACCAAATGGGCCGAAGTGATGCCTACATTCAACAACATAGGACAGACAACTACATTGTTTTTCTTTAATCATGTTATCGCACGATTTAGGGTCCCACAGACTATAGTTACAAATAATGGGAAGAATTTTCACAATCACATGATGGATGAATTGACTGCCAAGTTAGGATT
Organism: Pinus albicaulis; assembly: GCA_034641835.2. Classification (NCBI taxonomy): domain Eukaryota; kingdom Viridiplantae; phylum Streptophyta; class Pinopsida; order Pinales; family Pinaceae; genus Pinus; species Pinus albicaulis. Next base: position 104,831 of record JAXQQM020077358.1, read on the forward strand.
GTCACATGATAATTCTACTCCTTATTATCCATAATCAAATGGACAAGATGAAGCTATTAACAAAATTCTTAAACGTATACTTCAATGAATGATAAGAGTTCGTAAAAGAAATTGGCATTTGATGCTGTACTCTGCCTTGTGGGCATATTGAACCTCGGTGAGAAGCACAACTGGCTTTACTCCTTTTCAATTGGTGTATGGTCTGGAAGCTATCTTGCCAATCCAATGTGAAATACCATCGTTAAAACTCGCAATCGACTTGTTACCTGACACCTAAGAAGAAGAAGCGCATCTCCTTAACCTCATCCATCTTGATGAAATGCGTCATGAAGCCCAATTGGCCAACGAAGTGCATAAGAGATGTATAAAGGCGCAATGCGAAAAAAAATTCTAGCCTCGCATTTTCTCAGAGGGTGACTTGGTCCTTCTTTACGATTAAGAAGCTAATGTAATAGGTACAGGAAAGTTTGAGCCATTATGGCATGGCCCCTATATTGTCAAATATTTCTTGCTAAGGCTACCTATGAGTTGGTTGATTACGATGGAGTTCCATTGGCGCAAACTAGAAATGGGTTGTATTTGAAACGTTACTATGCTTAATCATGAGCGTAGTAATTTTTTGTATTATATTGTATATATATGCTGTTGATTTGCATTTACTATCTTAATTTGTTTTTAGAGTTTTCTTGACGTTAGTAATCCACTTTACTTTTCATCACAGATTTCTGAACCTTCGGAACCCTTTGTTGGATATGTTGATGGTGCTAGTCGTAGTACGCAGAATCTATCCTCTGCAGCGTGGGAAAATTTCGCTCCAAACGATGAGTTAGTGAGTTTTCAAGGGATTTTTATTGGTAGATCGACGAACAATATTGTTGAGTATAGCGCGTTGATTGAAATTATCTCTGATGCCATTTCATTTGGTATTAACTGTATCATCATAAGGTTAGACTCACAAATTGTGGTATTACAACTTACTAGTGTTTATACTGTTAGAAATCCAACATTGCATAGATTATTCCTTAGAGTTCGACTTTTGGAAAGACACTTTGATTTTATTCAATATCAACACATTTCCATAAATTTGAACACATTGACTGATTCATTAGCTAATCAAGTTTAGACATACATTTGAAACATATGTAAAGAAAAAATTCACATCATTGAATAGTATTGCACAATAAACATAGGAAAACTATGAAATCATATAGATAGATAGTTATAGGTTTTTACAAAATTTGTGCCCAAGACACATTGGTCATCTGTTGTGAAACCAGCTCCAAAAATAGAAGAAAAGAGATATCAACGCCTTATAAATAAGCCACTTCGAGAGGGAAACCTCCAATACATTACATGAATGAACAATTCTTGGATGCTACAAATGAAAAAACCTCCTTTCTATATATAGGAGTCCATGGGGCCATAATGTAATTCTAGTGGGGCCACAATATAATCCTAGCCGTCCTAACAATAATAATGTAAGGGCACAATAATAATAGTATGGGGGTTACAATGGTACAACACTAACAATAAGGGGGGCTACACTAACATGATAAGGGACTACACTATTAATATAGGGACTTAACATGCCCCTCTCCTTCAAACAAGTGTTGTCCTCGATGCTTTATTATTTCTTGATGCTTTTGTATAAAATTCTCATCCTCCCATGTGGAATCTTCTACAGGAAGGTTCTTACACTTGCCGAGATACTCTGAAATTGATCGTACTTGTCGATTTCTTGTTTCTATGATTGCTTCAGAAATTTTTTTGATGTGATGTTGATCTTCCTATTGTTTCATTACATTCTGCACCAAAGTTAGGTTATCCTTTGAGAGTTGGAGAACTTGTTGTTGATGCTCGATGTGATCTTCCAATAATTTATCATCCATATTATATATTATTTTATCCTTCAAAACATCCAACTTAGCCTCCATTTCTACTTTTAAACCATCTATGTCATCTTCGGTTGCTCTTCGTAAGATCAAAATTTGTTGCACTTGGTATCGTAATTTTGATATCTCATAGTGCAATTATTCCTCTTCATGCGTCATAGTATAGATTTTTGAGGGATTAATGGGTATGGAATTATTTTTAGGAGGCATTTCAAAACCCAATACTGAAATATATGCCCAATAGGCCCTTGGAATCACTTCAAACTGATTTGTTTTTTTGCACAAGACTTATGCAATTCAGAAAAAATACACACCTTTTTCTTGCTTTTTAGGAGCTCGATATTGGAACTGAATTATATCTATGATTTTGGATCTTAAATATGTGAAATTTGGCACTGAGGTAGCTCTATGAATTTTCTTTCTAATGCCATAGGTCTGACCTGATTTGGATTTTTTAAGACAACGTTGTGCCCAATCTCCTACGATGACCTAATTATGGACTGGTTTAGTAGAGCGAACTTGTACGACTTGCCACATGTCATTGTTTCCTCCTTCAACTCTAAAATTGATATACCAGAAACTACAGTCCGTGTGATTACATCCACTTTTTACAGAATTCCAATCCGATGCTCAGAGAGAGAGTTATGAATATTTTCCCACGATCACCTCTTTACGATGAAATTCGGTAGCTTGAAAAATCCCTAACTTCCACAGACCATATCTATGACAATATTGTAAACCAAGATCTGAAATTTTGCAACTCTATTCCTCTGGATTTCAGCTTCGTGCCCTAAATATTTCAGCTTCTGAAAATTCCTAGAAAAATCGTTATAATGAAATTCCCACGATGACCTTTTTAAGTGAAATTCAGGAGCCTGCAAAAAGCCCTAACTGCCACAGATCATATCTTCGAAAATATTGCGAACCAAGCTCTGAAATTTTGCGACGATGTTCCTTAGGATTTCAGTTTCGCACTGTAAAAATTTCAGCTTTAGAAACTTCGTATAAACAAAGGTATAGTGAAAATTCCACGATGACCTGTTTGGAGTAGTGAAACCCTAGAATCCAAAGCTCTGATACCAAATGTTGTGAAACCAGCTCCAAAAATAGAAGAAAATAGATATCAACACCTTAGAAATAAGCCAATTCGAGGGGGAAACCTCCAATACATTACATGAATGAACAATTCTTGGATGATACAAATGACAAAACCTCCTTTCTATATATAGGAGTCCATGGGGCCACAATGTAATCCTAGTGGGGCCACACTGTAATCCTAGCCGACCTAACAATAATAATGTAAGGGCACAATAATAACAATATGGGGGTTACAGGGGTACAACAATAACAATAAGAGGGTTACACTAACAACAATAAGGGAATATACTAGTAATATCAGGACCTGACATTGTTTTTCTTTAATCATGCTATTGCACAGTTTGGGGTCCCACGGGCTATAGTTACAGATCATGGGAAGCATTTTTGAAATCACATGATGGTTGAATTAATTGCCAAGTTAGGATTGTCACATGATAATTCCACTCCTTATTATCCACAATCAAATGGACAAGTTGAGGCTATCAACAAAATTCTTAAACGCATTCTTCAACAAATTATAGGATTTTATAAAATAAACTGGAATTTGATCCTGTACTCCGCCTTGTGGGCATATCAAACCTCGGTGAGAAACGCAACTGGTTTTACTCCTTTTCAATTGGTGTATGGTCTGGAAGCTATCTTACCAATCCAATGTGAAATACCTTTGTTAAAACTCGTGATTGACTTGTTACCTGACACCTCAGAAGAAGAAGCACATCTCCTTAACCTCATCCATCTTGATGAAATGCATTGTGAAGCCCAATTGGAAAACGAAGCACATAAGAGATGTATGAAGGAGCAATATGACAAAAATGTCCAGCCTCGCATTTTCTTAGAGGGCGACTTGGTCCTTCTTTACGATCAAGAAGCTGATATAATAGGAACATGAAAGTTTGAGCCATTATGGCATGGCCCCTATATTGTCAAAAGAGTTCTTGCTAAGGGTGCCTATGAGTTGGTTGATTATGATGGAATTCTGTTGGCGCAGCCTAGAAATGGGTTGTTTGAAACATTACTATGCTTAATCATGAGCATAGTAATTTTTTATATTATATTGTATATATATGCTGTTGATTTTCATTCACTATCTTACTTTGTTTTTAGAGTTTTATTGACGTTAGTAATCCACTTTACATTTCATTGCAGATGTTTGAATCTTCGGAACCCTTTGTTGGATATGCTAATGGTGCTAGTCATAGTACACCGAATCTATCCTCTGTAGCGTGGGCCATTTTCGCTCCGAAAAACGAGTTAATGAGTTTGCAAGGGATTTGTATTGGTATATTGATGAACAATATCGCTGAGTATAGCGCGTTGATCTAAATTCTCTCTGATGTCATCTCATTTGGTATTAATCATATCATCATAAGGTTAGACTCACAACTTGTGGTATTACAACTTAATAGTGTTTACATTGTTAGAAATCCAACATTGCATAGATTGTTCCTTAGAGTTCGAATTTTGGAAAGACACTTTGATTTTATTCAATATCATATAGATAGATAGTTATAGGTTTCTACAAAATTTGTGCCCAAGACACATTGGTCATCTAACCTCAAAATGTATGCAAAATGTCACAAGTAAACTAGTGGTGCTCATGGTAACATGCTATAGATCTAGCTATCCTACGAAGTAACCGCATCCAATGGTTAGGAACCCCAATAGTGTTCATTGCAGTCGCATAGGAAGCTCTTCGATCTAGCAATCTGGAATCCTGAAGGTCAAACCCTCTATGTGTTGCTAAAGCTCAGTCAAAGTCTCAGCCATATCAAGATCCTGAAGGACTTCTCTTCCGACAGCCCTCTTTGTTGGCACATCTACTTCGCGCTCTGGTTCCACTACTGGTTGAACACGACCAACATCTGCATTACATCAAACATTTAGTTTAGTCTTTGGAAAACATAAAAATACAAAAACATTGTATAAACCTTAGGAAATCAAAAACATGTTCAAAAAATTCTTACCTATTGCACCCCACTAAGCGCCTTCTGGTAATGCTAAATCTGGATCTCCTTGAAAATCGATGCCTGTGTATGCATACTCATCGATGGTGATGATCTGTCACTGGAACCAGGCAAAGAATGCAGTCGAGAACACAACAATAGATTGACCTGCATGCCGACTCATGAGTTATACCCATTTCTATATCCAAGGATATCTAGGACTAGCTATATCCAGTGTCACGTGTTGTGGCTGCATCAGTGGAATCCGTTCCAAGGCAAAGGATATAAGGATAGAACCATAACTGAAATTCTTCTTCCTTCCTCCCTTTTCTTTATTCAGTTGTTCCTTTATCTTAGATAGAAAAACTTCAGACCAGTTGAAGACTGTTGGCTCCATACACTCTAGCGTGTACTGCATATACGATCTATTCGCTACATGTAGTGTAACGGTGTCGACAAGTTTTGCGATCGTGAAAAGGATAGTTCTCAAGGGAAAATATCTAACGTCTCGGATGTTTATATTTCCATATTTTCTTGGCTCTGACTCTGGATAACAATGTTGTAAAACATAATCTCTCACTGTCTCTCCTCCAACAATAGACCCTGAGAACGAAATGGGCAAGCCTCTCCTCGATAAACCTGTGAGAAAGTACATGTCCTTGATTGTTATAGGAACCACTTGGTTCTTAATATGAAATTCCCCTATAGCTGGATCCCATGCTCGAACTAAGAACTCCAATAGTTCTATTTGCTCCCTCATCCCAGATAATTTGAAGTACTTAAGCAGTCCACAATCTCTTAGGGCTCTTACTGCACCCAGATCATTTAAGGAAATCATATCCTGTTCTTCATGTTCTCTTTCTTTCCATGTAATCGTCATTGTAATCCAATGGAAACCTAAAATAAAACCATAAGATCCATTATATTCTATTCATTGCAAAAAAACTAGGTAAATTTTGGGCATAATGAGAAAATCAAAAACTTGAATTGCGCCCAACGTACTCCCTAACAAGAGACAGTGCTTTGCATATGCAAGTACCCTTCACTGTGCCTTCTATGCAATGCAGGTTTTGACATTCAGGGGTGTGTTGCCCTTTTTTTGGGCAGAATTTACCCTAGGGGCCTTAAAACCCTAAAAATTTGTAGAAATTGGAAATGAAATGAATACTAAAGGAAAGAGGAGGTTCATATCACTAACCTAGATCAAACGGTGATGAAATCCGTCCACATAAACGATCACAATTAGCAGCTAAAGTTCGGGGGAAAAATTAGGTTCAGAGCTCCAAAATGCTAATGGTAACTATGGAATGGTAAAAATGAATAGTGAAACTACTTTTAAATAGTCATTTAATTATTTGCAAGTTAAATTTATTGTTATGACTATATTTTTATTATGTTTTTATCATGAAACAGGTATTTTTAATCCATTTGATGTTGTTCTGAACAGGAAATACAACTGATGAACATATTAGTCGTGCAGATTTATTTCAAAGAATGACTTGACCACAAAGCATACTTTTTCTCCTTATTTTTCGAGCTTTGTTAAAAACGAAAAAGGATTTGAAGCGCACTTTTATCTCTTTTTCGAGCTTCGATAACAAAAAAAAGGACCCCTGGGGTCTTCTTTCAGCTCTTTTTAGACTCCAATAATATGAAAAGATTGCTAAGCACTTCTCTTTTCGAGCTTGTAAAAGTAAATGAATCGATATCTACTCAGTATAAGTTTAACCCTTTTCCGGACTGAGATTGATTATTTAAGAAAAAGGAATACCTTACTTAAACATGACCAAAGAGGTTCTCTCAGATATTATTTTAAAATTTTTCAGATCTGAGTGACAAATTTACGAAAATTACTTATGGATTTTTCTTTCGTCCTCTTTTTCAAACTCCTTAAATATGAAAAAGGATTGGGCTATCACTATCGTTAAGCTCGTTAAAACATAAAATAGCGATGGGCTTGTCGATCATGGAAAGAATCAAGTTTTATTCATCGCTAGACTCGTTAAATTATTAAATAGTGATACTTTATTCGCCCGAAGGGTTGAATTATAGATCAATCAAATGTTATCCTCATCAAGCTTGTTAAAAAAAATAAAGAGGTACTGGTCGACAAATGACCACGGAAAATTTGGGAAAAGTGAGCAAAAATTATTTATGGTAGAAATTTGCTCTTAAACATGACACTTCCTTCACTCCATGTTTGTGACTGTTTGGGTTGGGTAATCATCTTAACAGTTCATTCATACCTATGGTTCATCATAACTTCACTTAGGTTTTGGGTCAATGCTGCCAACTCATCACAATGTCACCAATATTTTCAAGAGAAGTCATCTAGTGAATAACTCATCCTTCAACAATACTTGTAAACCTTTATTCTCATGACTGTCATCCCTAAAAATTGCTATATCAAGTCATACCCTTGTCTCCGAAATCAGTAACTCCCATTTCGCAATAAGGTGGCTTCCTATCGACGACAAATCATTATCCAGGAACTTCACTTAGAAACATCAGATTCCAGTACCATGAGGCTTGTTACAACATCGGAAAGATCCTTGCTTCCGGACTTTTGACTGAAAGATTTTGTTTGGCGTTTGACATCAAATCATCTATTCATGCCTTACGAAATGTACTGCTGTACCTTGAGGGCCATTGACATCAATGGTGGTTCTCTCGTGTTTGTTAACAGCTCACATCATTGGTTGGTAATCAAATGATGTCTTTCCATGTTCGACTACAAATCATATATTCGCATGGCTAGACTTGTACCCGAATGATCGAGTGAACTAGATAAGAAGACCCCAGATCTAGTTTCAGCCATCCGAGATGCAATTTCAGGATTGTTGTAGACATCATCTATATGGTGACCTTACATACAGATCATTATCCGAACATGGGCCTATATCTGTAGGCATGTCTGCATTGGGAAACATTCCAATGTTGATGACTTTCTGAATTATGTACATGTTATTATATTGTTTATGTGTTGAACATGGGAATTCCTACCCTCAAAAATTATGATCAAGAGGATATATCATGATGTAATGTATTATAAGATTGATGCAGGTCTCCACTCCGCTTCATCTCCAGCTCATCACAGTGTTAAACATATTAATCAAAATACTGTTGTTATTATTCTGACTTCATGCTTTAGGGGGCAATTGTTATAGGTAAATTTGGGCATCATTCCCAATGAACTGGTTAACTGGGCATCATCTCCAGGACCAATTTATAGGGTCTATCATCCCCTACATTTCAGTTGCTACATGCCCTAAGACAAAGAACAAGAAAAATCAATCAAATATTTCCATCTACAAAGGTTTCCAAGGTTTGAAGTTTATAATATATCATATGAGAGCTCATCAACTCTACCTCTAAAGGGACTAAGTGCATTGCATATGCAGGTAGCCCCATGCAAGGCTGCTCTGCAAAGCACTTCCTGACATCTAAGGGTGCGTTGGTCCATTGGGAGCGAAATTCTCATTGTTCTGGAATCTCCACTTGGCCAGTGCCTTCTAGAAGAGTTCACATGTGTCAAACTTCGAATCCATGTGTCCATTTGACATCTACAATATTGGGAACATGTCTTGCCTATTATTGGAAATTCATTGATTTTAAAACTACCTAAAAATATCTATAAATTGAGCACAGATCTTAGTGTTTGAGAGGGAAGAATTTGTGTAGAGAAATGCTGGTGGATTTTTCATTGAGGAGATTGATTTGAGTGACAATTTTCTGGAGATATATGCATTGTGATGAGGTTGGGATGTTGCTGGAGATGGTGACACTAAATCAGTCATTTGGTTGTAACCTCCCCTTCTATCATTAATAAATAATAGAACTTACTTTTCCCTATATGCATCTTTATTGGCTTTGATTTTCCATATTGCAAGATCTTAGTTGATGTATATGGTTTAAGATTTATTGATTTAGCAAACTAAGTTGAATAGACATCTGTATTATTGATATCTTCTGTTGTTTAGTTTTCATTCTTGCAGGAAATATTTTGCACAGCTGGCTGTAATTTGAAGCTACAACAGAAGCGACAGAAGGAATCATTTGGAAGTGATTGGATTCCAAGTAAGCATCTAATCCATTTTGTGTGTCTGTTCTTAATTAGGAAAAGTATCAATATTTTATTTAACCTGTTGTTCTAGATTAGCACCTATCTAGTGAAGCGCGTTTTAGCCGTAATTCACAATTCTGCATAATAGAAGGCAACACTACTGGCTGACGTGGAGATCCCGTACTTGGTGAAGCCACCCAATGGTATATGGTTGTGGATTTTCTATGATCAATAAGCCCAGCTGCTTCATGACCTATGTTGAAATGAGGTTCTTTTCGATCTTGCTGTTGAAAATGAACTGCAACAGGGAACCCTTCACCCGCAGCTGGGAATGGAATAGGCGCTCCCCCTCCTTTGGATCTTCATGTTCTTCCTTATGGATATTGGTGGTGGAGATGGTGGCACTGGGCTCTGAATCGATAATCTGATTCCCTTTTTCATTCCCCTTGTTAGGTTCTGACTCAGAGTCAGAACATGCATCTGATTTAGAAGCCTTTAGCTCTGCCACCAGTGACTGCTTGGCCCAACACTCACTTTTGTTGTGAGTGGAGCTCTTATGGAACTTGCACCACTTTCTCGTATCCTTCTTTGGCTTCATGGAATTTTACTTTTATTGCAGCTTTGATGGGTTGTCCTAGGCCACCCTGCCTCGTCCTTTTCCTTTGCTGATCAGGAGCTCAAGTCCAAGCCATGGAAAAAAGCTCAAAAATGAAAGTTATCAAACTTGATTAAAACCAAGATGGTTGCATAGGTCTCGTCTTCCTGATTCCAGCGCCACAAATGGTTCGAAAAACAGACACCGTATGAAGAAGTTATTGTACTTTTAGTGGAGTGGGTCCGGCGGAGCACGGAGGGGCCAACTCTCCTCCCATGGAACCTCATCATATGACCAGTGTGAGAGCTTAATGTTAAGAGCGCTTAAAGAACATAATCTCAAGTTTAATATTTAATTAATCTTCAGTTAAGTGGAGTTTAATATGGCGGAGATTTTGGAGGCGCTCCCAAATTTAGGCGGACTTCCACTTTTAGTGGAGTTCACTAGCAGTTGCCCCACATTTAGTGGAGGAAATTGGGGCAAAGTTGTTTTGGTCATAACTTTCTCATTACTCAACCTTTTTGAACGAATTTTTTTTTTGATTTCGTATGTTCTCAGCATTTTGGACTCAATGGCGCAGGTTTCAGAGCCATTAGAGCTCATTTTCAGCCTGTTTCACTTCAGAGAACCTTTTTGAGCCACCAGGGCCATTTTGGGTTTGAAGATATTTTGAGTTGTGGTTATCAGTTTGAGGTGAACCAAAGCTCTATTTCAGATAATTTCGACCTTTTGAAGCCATTGGAAGAGGTTTCAGAGGCATTTGAGGACTTCTACAGCCCAAAAAGTTGTAGATAAATTCAAAGCACCAACAGGACATTGATGAAGAAATCACTGTTGATGGTAATCTTTCACTATTTAGTGAATTTGAAAAGGCATTCTTAGCTTTTTCCTACCTTCTGAATCAGTTTATATATTCATATTTGTCTATTGAGACACTTATAATCTTGTATTGCATTTGAGAGCTTTTAATACAAGAGGACAAGCCCATTTTGGGAGGCTTGATCCAGGAGATGTAGCCCAAGAGTTGGGGTGAACTCCTCTATCATATTGCTGTTGTGTTTTGATATTAGATTGCTGAATATTTTGCTGATACCTATGTTAAGTTTCAGCAAAAAAAAAATTACATTTAAGATACATAAACAGTGAAAAGACATACACCATTTGCAAGCTAAATTTTGGCATAACATCAAGTTTAAAGCAAGATCATTTTAATTAAATCTGAGTGTTTACTTCTATTATTTCTTTAGGCAGAGTCTGTAAGAGGGCCAGGTAGCCTTTGGATTCATCCTTTATTTGAAAGGTGAAATATCCGGTAAATGCCCCTACAGTCTATCTCTGTATTAGAAATATGAAGTTCTCACATTTTCATATTTAAACTTAGAGTATTTTTGCACTCATTTACATAATTGAAAATGGATACCTTGCACCCTTTTCAAGTACCTTCCATTTTCATATCAGATGGTATCGGAGCTCAGGTTAAGCATTCCTTATGGTGCAAAAGGTTTTAAAACATGTTGTGTAAGAGATTTACTGTTTTATTGGTTGCAAAATGGCTGCTTGAATGAGAAGGGGTCTTTATTGACATTTGGCTAAAAGCTTGTCATTTTTTGGAAAGGAATGCAAGAAAAGAGGGCACAAATTTCAGCAAGTGTCATTGCTGGTTTCATTCTAGCAGATTGGTATGGCGAGAAAACTTGGTCAGGATTTGGCACAAGTACATGGCTCATTCCGCAAAATTCGCCATGTGAACAGTTGGCAATTCAGGAAAATTTTTTAAGGCTGAAGAGAAGAGGATGTTTTTATTCTCTCATTTTCTGAAACTACAGTTTAGTTTCAGAATTTTAGTGAGCTTTTGGGGTCCAAAAGCCTCTCATTTTGGGAGGTGTGATCAGGAGCTCAAGTCCAAGCCATGGAAAAAAGCTCAAAAATCAAAGTTCTCAAAATTGATTGAAACCAATATGGTTGCATAGGTCTCGTCTTCCTGATTCCAGTGCCACAAATGGTTCGAAAAACGGACATCGTATGAAGAAGTTATTGCACTTTTAGTGGAGTGGGTCCGACGGAGCATGGAGGGGCCAACTCTCCTCCCATGGAACCTCATCATATGACCAGTGTGGGAGCTTAATGTTAAGAGAAATTAAATAACCTAATCTCAAGTTTAATATTTAATTAAGCTTCAGTTAAGTGGAGTTTAATATGGCGGATATTTTGGAGGCGCTCCCAAATTTAGGCGGACTTCCACTTTTAGTGGAGTTAACTGGCAGTTGCCCCACATTTAGTGGAGGAAATTGGGGCAAAGTTGTTTTGGTCATAACTTTCTCATTACTCAACCTTTTTGAACGATTTTTTTTTTTGATTTCGTATGTTCTCAGCATTTTGGACTCAATGGCGCAGGTTTCAGAGCCATTAGAGCTCATTTTCAGCCTGTTTCACTTCGGAGAACCTTTTTGAGCCACTAGGGCCATTTTGGGCTTGAAGATATTTTGAGTTGTGGTTATTAGTTTGAGGTGAAAAAAAGCTCTATTTCAGATAATTTCGACCTTCTGAAGCCATTGGAAGAGGTTTCAGAGGCATTTTAGGACTTCTACAGCCCAAAAAGTTGCAGAGAAGTTCAAAGCACCAGCAGGACATTGATGAAGAAATCACTGTTGATGGTAATATTTCACTGTTTAGTGAATTTGAAAAGGCATTCTTAGCTTTTTCCTGCATTCTGAATCATTTTATATATTCATATTTGTCTATTGAGACACTTATAATCTTGTATTGCATTTGAGAGCTTTTAATACAAGAGGACAAGCCCATTTTGGGAGGCTTGATCCAGGAGATGTAGCCCAAGAGTTGGGGTGAACTCCTATATCATATTGCTGTTGTGTTTTGATATTAGATTGCTGAATATTTTGCTGATACCCATGTTAAGTTTCATAAAAAAAAAAAAATTACATTTAAGATACATAAACAGTGAAAAGACATACACCATTTGCAAGCTAAGTTTTCGCATAACATCAAGTTTAAAGCAAGATCATTTTAATTAAATCTGAGTGTTTACTTCTATTATTTCTTTAGGCGGAGTCTGTAAGAGGGCCAGGTAGCCTCTGGATTCATCCTTTATTTGAAAGGTGAAATATTCGGTAAATGCCCCTACAGTCTATCTCTGTATTAGAAATATGAAGTTCTCACATTTTCATATTTAAACTTAGAGTATTTTTGCACTCATTTACATAATTGAAAATGGATACCTTGCACCCTTTTCAAGTACCTTCCATTTTCAGATCATTTTCTCAATGGTTTGAGGGTGCCTTTCCCTTGCTTCTGATTCGCATATCCAAAATCTCGCTTATTTTGTTTGAATTTCTATTCAATCTTGGTAGCATACTGGTATGTTTCACCAAGTGAGGAGATGTCGAGGAACTACATTTCCTCCTGGATGTATATGTCTAGACAACTACGATACTTAAGAACCAATTTTTTCTTTGAATCTTTGATACCGAACTTTGTGTGTATGGTATGGAACAAATTCATTAGCTCATGCACATCTTGATCCTTTTGCTGCTGAAACGTAGTCCGTTTCATGTACTTGTCCTCATATCTCCCCACGGGGTATTATTGTTCCTTGATGGCGTCTCAAAAATAATTCCAAATTGGTGTGGCCAAGAACAGGGAGGATTCTACCTCGTCCTTTTTCTCATAGTAGGTTTCCCACCAATCCTTGACATGGGGGGTGGTTTTGAGGAGCGCAAAAGTAATATTTTCCCCTTTGGAAAAGTCATGAACCGAAAAAATATCCTTCTAATAGATTCAACCATCCATCTACTGCATCTGCATCTATTTTCCTCTCAAATATGGGAATGTCGAAGTTAACTTGTACCTTAAAAGGAGTGGTTGTCGGATGAAGATACATCATCGGTTGACAGCCGTCGAAGGATATCAGAAAATTTATCCATCATCGCATTCCTCTGTTTCTCAAGGGCCTCCTCGAGCAATATTTTTATAGGATATATTGCCACCTCTTCCTTCTTTTCCTCTACCATGGGAGCTCGTTGAGGTTTGTGAGGCTGATCTTGCAAAGGTTCAACCATATCGAGCCCTACCTCCTTATACCCAGATCTCATTGGGGACATGAAAATAAAAATAGAGAAAGAGAAAACCAATTGAATACCATTGATCTGGATTTATGAAGGAACACAATAAAATACAGAAATAAACATAAACGTAGAGATGCAGAAGAAAATATAATTCATTTCATTAATATCAAATAACTTAAATAATTTTACTGAAAAATGGAAATAAACTAGCTCGGGTGATGGTAGCTTATATTTGAGAAGAGATGTGGTGGATACATTCCTCTAAACTATGTTAAAATGAGGCTCAAGAGCCTTTTTATTATTGAACAATATGGGAAACCCTAAACAACCAAAACCCTAACCCCAACAGATGGAACACCAAGAATTTGTGGGCCCCATTGGGGTTAGTTGGGTAGCCAAATTCCTAGGGTCGTAACTTGGTCATATTATCTCCATTTGGCGCATACGATATATCACCAAAAAAAATATCTCTAAGTAATACAAGATTTTCCCATACAATCAAGGGCTTGTTGCGGACCTCAAAAAAATTCCATTTAGGGGGGTCAAAACTGCTTCGGAAGTTTAAGAACTAAAAAAATACTAAAAATAGTAAATGCTGCTATAAACAAGGAAACTAATGAAACTGAGTGGAGGTATAGGTGGAATAGGTGGGTGACCACCAATATACACCTGGATCAAGATCCCCTTTATGTTGGTGGCATCTAGTACCGTCAACATCCTAGTGCTAGAAGGAGGGCCATATGACAAGATGAGCCAGTGAATTTTGTTTTAATATCTTACCTTTAAATGGCTTCTTCCCAGATCATAATCTCGAGGTGTTTTTCTGAAGCCTTAGATCTCTCAATCACCATGTAATTTTTACATAGCTTGTCACATCTAAAATTCTATGGAAAGGGTACATCAACCATCCTTAATTCCGTGATCGAGTTTTTTCAATTTTGATTTTCAAGTGTTGTTTATTCTGAAGATATCCTCAAAAGGTTGTTCACCATTACATTGGATGGTCGTTCTAAGCAATGGTGTTATTCTTTACCCACTACTTCTATCTCATCTTTTAAGCAATTGGTTAATGAGATTCGTCATATCTTTGACAAGTATGAATATAAATATGTTCTTAATGAAATTGATCAACTTAGAATGGAATCAAATGAATCTCTTGAGTAGTTTTCTGACAGGTTTCTTCATATTTTCTATGAATTCCCAGAGGAGGATGTGGACATCATCCCCCATGACCTGGTCAAATTAGAAATCATCCCCAGGACCAATGAAATAGGGTATGTCATCCCCTAATATTTCAGTTGCTATATGCCCTAAGAGAAGAACAATTCATTCATGGCTTCTATTGTGAGATTTCCAAGGTTTGAAGTATATGTTATATCACTTATTGACTCACTAATGCAGCCTATAAAGGGACTGACTGTGTTGCAATTCCAAATCCTCCATTCAAGGGTGCACTATAGTGCACTTCCCAACATTCAAGAGTGTGTTTGTCACCTGGGAGCGGAATTCTCATTGTTCCGGGAATCTCCACATGGCTAGTGCCTTCTAGAAGAGTCCATATTTGTCAAACTTCGAATCCAAGTGTCCATCTAACACCTCTGAACTTGGGAAAATTTCTTGACTATTATTAGAAAGTCATTCATTGAGAAACTACCATAAGTTCCATATAATTTGAGCATGGCATTGTAGTGCTAGAAAAGGAAGAATTTTGGTAAAGTTATGATGTTGGATTCTCATGTGTTAAGAGAGTGAAAGTACTGATATGTTGTTGGTATTATGTTGGATGTGGTGAGGCTAGAATGACGCTGGAAATGGTTGTCAAAAAATAGATCCATTGGTTGCAACCTCCCCCTTCTACTCTTTAATAAAGATTGTTGTTCATTTTCCCATACATATGTCTCTATTTCTTGTGCAATGTATTCTTGAATGATGTATGTATTTCATATCTAATCGATTTGATTGAGTAAGATGAGTAGATATATGTATATTTCATGTTGTTTTTTGTTCTCTATTTGTGTTTGTAGGAATCGATCTGACATTTTGTGTTGGATTGAGAGCGATGGTAACAATGATAGAAGGAGAAGGAGAAGCGATTGAATCATAAGTAGGCTCTTTCACCATTTTGTATATCTGCCTGTGTTAGGTCCCTATATTAATAGTGTAGTCCCTTATTATGTTAGTGTAGCCCCCTTTATTGTTATTGTTTCACCCCTATAAACCCAATATTGTTATTATTGTGCCCTTAAATTATTATTGTTAGGTCAGCTAGGATTACATTGTGGCCTCACTAGGATTACATTATGGCCCCATGGACTCCTATATATAGAAGGAGGTTTTGGTCATTTGTATCATCCAAGAATTGTTCATTCATGTAATGTATTGGATGTTTCCCCCTCGAAGTGGCTTATTTCTAAGGCATTGATATCTCTTTTCTTCTATTTTTGGAGCTGGTTTCACAACATTTGGTATCAGAGCTTTGGGATTCTAGGGTTTTGCTGCTCCAAACAGGTCATCGTGTCATTTTCACTCTAAATTTGTTTCTACGAAGGTTCAAAAGCTGAAATGTTTAGAGTGTGAAGCCAAAAGCCACAAGAAAATCTTCACAAAATTTCAAAGCTTGGTTCGTAATATTTTCGGAGATATGATCTGTGGAAGTTAGGTCATTTTGCAGGCTCCTGAATTTAACATAAACAGGTCATCGTGGCATTTTCGCTATAACGTTTTTTCTATGAAGGTGCAGAATCTGAAATGTTTAGGGCACGAATTTTAAATCCTGAGGAAACTTGTCACAAAATTTCAGAGCTTGGTTCGCAATATTTACGGAGATTTGATTTGTGGAAGGTAGTGCTTTTTCGGCTCCTGAATTTCATCTCAAAGAGGTGATCATGGGAAAATCTTCATAACTCTCTCTCTGAGCATCAGATTGGAGTGCTGTAAAACGTGGCCACAATTACATGGAATGTAGTTTATTTTCTATCAATTTCAAAGCCAAAGGATGAAACAGTAACACGTGGAAAGTCGTATAGTTTCGCTCTACTGAACCAGTCCATAATTAGGTCATTGTGGGAGATTGGACATAAATTTGTCTTGGAGAATCCAAATAAAGTCAAACCTGTGGCATTCGAAAGAGAATTTATATGGCTACCTCAGTACCAAATTTTAGATATTGAAGGGCCACAATCATAGAGATAATCTAATTTCAATATCGAGCTACTCAAAAGCAAAAAAAAGGTGCGTATTTTTTTCCGAATTGCATAAGTCTTGTTTGAAGAATCAATTTGAATTGATTCCAAGGGCATATTGTAGAATAGATATCAGTATTGGGTTCTAAAAAAAATTCCCCGTAAAAATAATTCAACACCCACTAAGCCTTCAGAAGGCTCTACTATGACTCATGAAGATGAAGAATTACAACATGATCTATCAAAATTACCAGAGCAAGTGCACCAAATTTCGCTCTCACAAAGAGAAACAAAAAATGCAATTGAAGTTTTGAAGAAAGGTGTGGAAGAGAAGATGGATGGTTTGAAGAAAGGCATGGAAGCTAAGATGGAGGACATGGAAGACAAAATTAAAGAAAACATGGAAAACATGAAGAATGATCTAAAAGTGGACATGGAAGGTTTGACAAAGTTGATACAAGAAATGATTCCTAATGGCGAAAATATAGTAGAGGAAACTCATGATGAGAATAAAATACACGTTAATCGTGATTTCATAAACTCTAATGTTGGATTGAAGAACCACCATATTCCAAAGATGGATATGAGGAAGTTTGATGGCAAGGATCCCGTCACATGGATACTACATATGGAGCAATATTTTGATCTTAATAATGTGCAAAACACACAAAAGGTACGCATTGCAACTTTACATTTAGAACAAAATACATTTGTACGGTATCGATGGCTTTGCTCCCATAAAAAAATTGTCACTTGGTCAATTTTTACGGAGGAAATGATAGCACATTATGAGGATACAAAGAGCAACACCTTCTTTAGCAAAATGATAAATCTCAAACAAAAGGGTTTAGTGGGGGATCACATTGAGGACTTCCAAAAATTGAATATAAGGGTAACTGATATTCCAGAGCAACACAGGATTGATGTCTTCATAGGGACTTTGAAGGATAACATCCAACATGAAGTTCACGTTTGGGAACCTGATTCATTGGAGAAGGCATTCAGGTTGGCAAAAAAAATTGAATGTAAAATTATGGTGACAAGGAAGCCTACCACTCACATCTATAAAGATGGAAGTGTTGCTACTCCTAGACTTCCACAACCTACAAGGTTGAAACCACAACAATTGGAAGAAAAAAGAGTAAAAGGGCTTTGCTACAATTGTGATAGAAAATACACTAAAGGTCATAAGTGCGCTGAGAAGAAATTATTTTACATATATTGTGAAGAGGAGGAAGAAAATGAAGAAGAAACTTCAAAAGTAGAGGATATACACTAGGAAGAAATCCTAGCAGAAGAAGAAATGAGTCCGAACATATCATGTAATGCATTGCCAGGAATTACCACTCCTCAAACTCTCAAGATAGAAGGAGAGATCAAGAAGAAAAAGGTAATAGTGTTGATTGATTCGGGTAGTACCCATAATTTTATTCATTGTAAGGTAACCAAGGAATTGAATTGTTTCCTATACCTAGCACCAGAATGTCAAGTGATGGTTTCAAATGGAGGAACTATAAATTTCTCTGGAAAATTTCATAATATCAAGCTAGCCATGGGGGAATATGTATTGAATAGTCCAATTCTCTCCATCCCAATGGGAGGTGCTGATGTTGTACTAGGAGTGCAATGGTTACAATCTTTGGGGACGGTAGCTTTTAATTTTCAGGAACTTTTCTTGAAATTTTTTTCAAAAGGAAAGGAAATCAAATTACAGGGTATCACAGGGAAGCCAGGAAAGATAATAAGCTCTAATGTCATGACAAAGCTTCTAAAGAAATAACAACGGGGCATAATTGCACAATTATGCTCACTAGAAGTTCCAACATCAAAATCATCTATTTCTCCATATCTCCGGAAAGTCTTGGACAATTATTCCAAGGTGTTTGATACTCCCAAAGGACTCCCACCTATTCGTGATCATAATCATGCTATTCATTTGATTCCTGGAAGTGTTCCTCCAAACATCAGGCCTTATAGATATCCTTATGTCCAAAAGAGCGAAATTGAACCTATGATTGCAGAAATGTTAGAGGCTGGTATAATTCAACCTAGTCAAAGTTCTTTCTCTGCTCCAGTAGTATTGGTGCACAAAAAAGATGGATCATGGCACATGTGTCCAGATTATAGAGAGCTCAATAAGCTCACTATTAAAGATAAATTTCCCATTCCTGTGATTGAAGAATTATTGGATGAATTACATGGAGCAATTTATTTTACCAAGTTGGATCTTAGTTCATGATATCATCAAATTAGAATGAAGAATGAAGATATTCTGAAAATAGCATTTCGAACTCATGAGGGTCATTATGAATTTTTGGTCATGCCTTTTGGCCTTACCAATGCACCTTCTACATTTCAAGGGTTGATGAATTCCATTTTCAAACCCTTCCTTAGAAAATTTGTGCTAGTATTTTTTAATGATATACTAATCTACAGCGGGTCTTGGAAGGATAATGTTCAACATGTTGACAGGGTGCTCAAACTATTGGAGGAGAAACAATTGTATGCAAAAACATCCAAATGTTTCTTTGGAGTAAAAGAGGTGGAATATCTGGGTCATATTGTATCTCATGAGGGTGTTAAGGTAGACCCTAACAAAATTAAAGTCGTTAAGGAATGGAAAGTCCCCACAACCATAAAGAAATTGCGTGGATTTCTCGGGTTAACAGGGTATTATCGCAAGTTTGTTAAGAATTATGGGAGAATAGCAGCACCTCTAACAAAACTATTGAAGAAAGATGCATTTTCATGGACTACTAAAGCCACTAAGGCCTTTGAACATCTTAAAGAGGCAATGTGCCTAGAACCATTCTTATCTACGCCAGACTTCACAAAACCTTTATTGTGGAATGTGATGCCTCAGGAAATGGAATTGGTGTTGTTTTAATGCAAGAAGGAAGACCCATTACTTTTGAAAGTCGTTCAATCAAAGGAAAGTATTTACAAAAGGCTATTTATGAGAATGAAATGTTGGCAATACTACATGCACTAAAGAAATGGACACCTTACCTAATGGGAAGACACCTCAAGGTAAAAACTGATCATGATAGTCTTAAATTCTTTTTGGAACAAAGACTATCTTCAGAAGAGCAGCAAAAATGGGTCACAAAGATGTTGGGTTATGACTTTTGAAATTTTATACAAAAAAGGGAAGTTAAATGTTGTTGCAGATGCACTCTCAAGAAAGGATGAAGAGGTGGAAGCAATGCTTTGTGCCATTTCAATTATCCAACCAGATTGGATAGCCGAAGCAAGGGATGAATGGAAGAAGGACAAAGAAGTGTGGACTCTCATTCAAAAATTGCAGCAAGATCCTAGTACAACTGACACATTTAGTTGGAAAAATGATTCCTTATGGTACAAAGATCGCTTATATATTTGCAAGAATTCCAAACTAAAACAAAAGATTCTTTTGGAATTGCACACTTCTCCTTTAGGAGGACACTCAGGATTTTTAAAAACTTACCATAGCGTGAAGAAAGAATTTTTTTGGGATGGCCTTAAATATGATATTCAAAATTTTGTGGCAGAATGTTTGGTTTTCCAGCAAAATAAAGTTGAGACAATTAAGACCCCGGGTCTTCTACAACCTTTATCCATTCCAAGTCAACGTTGGGAGGAGATTTCAATGGATTTTATCACAAGTTTACCTAAGTCTGAAGGAAGAAGCGTCATCATGGTGGTAGTTGATAGAGTTACCAAGTATGCACACTTTTGTGCATTATCTCATCCGTTTAAAGAGAGTACAATTTATACCGCATTTATGGAAACAATTCAAAAGCTACATCGAAACCCGAAGATTATTGTAAGTGACAGAGATCCCATTTTTACAGGAATTTTTTGGACGGAATTATTTTCTTTTTTGGGTACTCAACTAGCTCATAGCTTATCTTATCAGCCTCAATCTAATGGTCAAACAGAGATAGTGAATAAATGTTTGGAAGGATATCTTTGTTGTTTTGTATCTGATAAACAAGCACAATGGGTCAAGTGGTTACCTCTCGCTAAATGGTGGTATAACACTTCCTTCCATATTGCAGCAAAAATGACCCCATTTATGGTGCTTTATGGATATCATCCACCATCCATCACATATTCTTTAAGGGAAAATTCTAGGGTTCAAGCAATGGAGGATCGCATTGGGCATCAACAAGAAGTTCTCCAACTCTTAAAGGATAACCTAAATTTGGCACAAAATCTAATGAAACAACAGGCAAATCAACATTGCAGTGAGAGAATTTTTGATGTGGGAGACTGGGTATTTTTATGGCTACAACCATACAAACAAATGTCCCTCAAGCAAGCTAAGAAGGATAATAAATTATCGCCAAAGTACTATGGTCCTTACAAGGTTTTGCAAAAGATTGGTACTATGGCATACAAATTAGAGCTTCCTGCTTCTTCGTGAGTGCATCCAGTTTTCCATGTTTCATGCTTAAAAAAGGTTATAGGGGATAAAATTCCAGTTCAAACAATATCGCCAAAACTTGATGAGGAAGGAAAAACCATATTCGAACCTGAAGTAGTCACGGAAACAAGAACTCAACAACTACAAAGTCGATCAATTTCAGAGTATCTCATCAAATGGAAGAACATACCCATTGAAGATTCTACATGGGAGGATGAGAATTTTATACAAAAGCACCCAAAGCTATTGAAGCATTGAGGACAACACTTGTTTGAAGGAGAGGGGCATGTTAGGTCCCTATATTAATAGTGTAGTCCCTTATTATGTTAGTGTAGCCCCCCATATTGTTATTGTTGTACCCCTATAACCCCAATATTGTTATTATTGTGCCCTTAAATTATTATTGTTAGGTCGGCTAGGATTACATTGTGGCCCCACTAGGATTACATTATGGCCCCATGGACTCCTATATATAGAATGAGGTTTCTGGCATTGGTATCATCCAAGAATTTTTCATTCATGTAATGTATTGGAGGTTTCCCCCTCGAAGTGGCTTATTTCTAAGGCGTTGATATATCTTTTCTTCTATTTTTGGAGCTAGTTTCACAACAGCCTGTTTTAGAGAAAGTGATAGTAATTCTTTCCTCTGTTGTTCTAAGTGACTAGCACCATACTTAGGGAATTTGGTTTATTCGTAGATCACAATTTCGCATAACAAATTGTTGACCATACTGGGGAGTATCCTATCATTCCTGGAGTGTTTTCCTCTGTTTATCCTCATCAGTAGCATCTTCTTTCAGTTATTAAACATTTGAATGAAAAAATTGCATTAGAAATGTGTTCTGTTGCTTGGTTTTTCAATCCCTGTTGTGCCCAATGCACTATTGTTCAAGACACAGTGCACTGCAGTGTAGTGTATCCCACTCAGGGATGCTCTGCAACACACTTTCCCCCCCTAGAGACTACGTTTTCCCCTCAACCAACCAAATTTTATATAAATTTGTCATTGCTATCATTCTCAGCCACTTGTTTGTTGTATTCTCAAATGTCTGATACCTCTTAGAGACCAATAAAATTTCCTGATTATTCCTCCTTTGAAAATTAAATTTGTTCAATGTCTCTTTAGTGTTTTTCTTTATCATTGGCAAATAAAATTCAAAGTATTTTATTTCTGCATTAGATCAATTTTTTTTCAAAAAGGAAATTGTTGTTTCATTCCTCGTTTCTTGTAGGAAAAATTGTAGTTCCATTCTTCATTTTTCCTAAAAGAGAAATTGTTGTTTCATTCCTTGTTTCTCAAAGAAGAAAACACTCATTTTATTGATTGATGCATATAGTTTCCTTTCTTGCATTCACATCAAGGGAGTTGAAAAGAAAAACATGCATGTGCATATAGTGAATTGTGTGTGTTGCATAGGAACAAGTTAGGAAAGATGCATTTTAGTTTGTTCTCTTTGTTGTTTGCTCTAAAATTCATTTCTCTTTCCCTTAGTAGCTAGGATTTTCATTGAAAAGGATAAATTGAAATTTTTTCTTATCATTTAGTTTTTAGTTTTAGGAATTTCCATCACATCACGTGGTGAACCTCAAAGACAAATTTTTAAACAAGATCAACATAAAATTTACATCAATTTACCTAAGAAAGAATTGGAACATTAACGATAACATTTAAAAGTTCTAGTCTAGAGACGTGTTCCGACATTGTTAAACATAGTATTTGTCGTTAACTAGTCTATGATACCTTCCGAGTGTGATACCTCACTCCATGTGTTATCACTTGGATTGAACTGTAGGCTGAAGAAGGGAATTCAGAGGTAACCACAAACCACGCTTAGCCAAGTTGCTAGCCCTATTAGGCAAGGAGAGGGCTCTCCCTGTAAGGATCATAGCTAAGATGGTTGAGTAAAGAAAGTATTAGGCTAGGTATAGTAGCTTATGGTTTTGATTGTTTTTATTTGGTTGTGCTGGATTAGAAGGAGAAAAATAGTCAGGGCAAGGGAAATTATGTCAAAATTTGCAGGGTGTTCTATGGGGAAAGGTAGGTAATAGTGATTTAGCACTTTAGGATTTCAATGGGTGGGATGATCAAGATAGATGAGGAGCTAGAAAGAGCATGGTGCAATAATGGTTTCTTTCTAAACTGAAGAAATTACAGACTGTGAATATTTACCCAAAAGAAAGCAAAAAAATTATGGATTCTGTTCATAAAACTTGAAAACATTCACTTAATAGCAATGAAATGATGGATGAAATAAAAAAAACATTCTAAAATCTGAGCACAAAAGGAGAAACTGAAACTAAACACCATACCACAGGGATCCCATAAAAATAGTTGCAAATTTGAATAATATTCCTACTCAGAAACTGATACAAAGTGTGTCTCTTCGAAAGCCAAGCATCCAACTAAGTCCAACCTCTACTAATGAGAAACAAGAAGAAGATATAGACCTCAAAACAAGTCATCCTAGCCTCAGGGGGTTGAATCCATGAGATGAGGATTCGTTTCCACCAAATGATGAACAAGAATCTGAAGACTAGGAAGACCCAACAACTTGCCTCTAAAAGAGAGGAAACTGATTCATTTAACCTCAAATGATGACTTACCTAATGTATCTACCTTAGATAAAAGTAAAAACATGAATTTTACATTCATATTGAACATTTACATTAGTACAATTACATTTCCCAAAGTGAAAAGTAAAACTGGAGAATATTTTCTGAAGATTGTAAAAATTTGCAATTTTCTGGCAAACGTGCAATGCCCAAGCAGGAAAAATAGCTTGTTTGGAAAGTTGGTTCTAAGTGCATTCCCGGTGTCCAAATCAGCTCCATGATAGCTCATTGAAAATTTCTTTGAGTCTAGTTTCTAGATATATATTCATTTTCAAAATGGTTTTGATTTTCCTTGTGAAAAATCCAATCATGCAGGACTGGTAAACACGTAGCGACCAGGTCAAAAAGGAGGCAGAAACATGATTTTTAGGTGGTTTTTTGCATGTTTGAGGGAGAAATTCTCCTCCAAATATTCTGAAAGGGTTTATTTCTGAATCATTATAAACCTACTGGTTGTGGCCATTTGGCATTTGGAGGTCCCAAAAAAAGTGCAACCTCTAGGTCGCTGCGCCTTTGGAAAATTTCTGTGTTGAAAATTGCAAAAAATTACCGAAATGGACATAAGTGAAAAAATGTGCCAAAATTATGAGGGAAATTACTCATTGAGTGCTTGAGGCATGGAGTGACACCTCAAAAAGTATGTCTAACTTCTCTTTCTTCTTTTGCTTAGTAAAAGTTTGAATTTTTGCAATGGCTCGTTTGAACTTGGCCCTTGCAATTTTGTTCCTCATGGCGTAGTGCTTTGCCATTTTCCTCTGAATTTCATTTTCCTTTTGAGATTTGGCCAAGGGATGCTGCAAGTGTTGTTTGAACCTCTAAAGCCATGTATATTTTCCTTTAAGAACTACATTGGTGATTTTTTCCTCATCTTCCTTACCTATGTCAATCAACTGAAATTCATGCTCTGTCTTATGTTTTCCCTCCTCATCATCAATGTTTTGGCTCTATTACCTTTTCCTTACATTTTTCTACCTGATATGTTGATGAAGAAGGCATGAACCCTTTCACTCCAAGTGAAGAAAACACATGCCTATAGCCTTTCTGGTAAGTTTTTAGGAAAAGGCTCAATCCTCAACCAATCTAGCCCATGTTGCCCCAATACCTTCCTCACCGATTGATGACTCGGAATCATGTTGTGATGGTGATGTAGGGTTATAGAAGGGTGAAGATGAAGGATCAATATGAGGTGAATGAGGTGAATGAAGGTGACTTGGTAATTATGTGTGAATATTGGGCTAAGATGGAGGAATTGATGTGGGAGGATGAGATGATGAAGGGGTTTTCAGGTCATGCTGACTAGGTGGGGTAGAAAAAATCTCATTTGATAT
This sequence comes from Pinus albicaulis, assembly GCA_034641835.2. Classification (NCBI taxonomy): domain Eukaryota; kingdom Viridiplantae; phylum Streptophyta; class Pinopsida; order Pinales; family Pinaceae; genus Pinus; species Pinus albicaulis. The sequence goes on from JAXQQM020077358.1 coordinate 130,035, forward strand.
GAAGGAATCCCATTGAATGTTCATTTGATCAAGCTGATACATGACTATCATTTTGATGAGGGAGTGGTGGAATGTTCTCTTCTTCATCCATATTTAATTTTTAACCCTAGGGTGATGGAATGAAATGGAGGGAATGTGAAATGAAAGGAAAATGTTTTGGGAAATGGAGGGAATGAGAACGGAAATGGGAACCTAGGTTTGTGTAAACCCCAGGATTTAGTGGTATTAGGAATGGTATGTGCTTTAGGGAATATGGGTATGGGAAATATGCATGAACATGAGAAGGGCATTTTAATTTTAAAATGAGAATTAGGACTTCTTTTTAGAAAACACTTCTAATTCCTTATAAAACACAAAGTATATTAGAGGAGGCATATTAGGGTTCACTCACTGACTAAGAGAGCCTTGTAAAAAATCTATGCCAGGATTTGGAACTTGATGATGAATTTTGAGGCTGTGAAGTGTTTTTTCTGCCTTGCTGAGCAAACGCGCATCGTCCTACTGAACGCGCAACGACCTCTCCAAATGCGCAATGTCCCTGCAACACCTTTTTGAAGACCACATTTGGAGGCCTTCCCGGTGTCCCAATTGGGCCCAGGATAGCTCATTGGAAATATTATCCTATATAATTTCCAAATAGACCTTTTTTTTCTGATTGGAGTTGATTTTCCTTGTAAAAAGTTGATTTTCCCAGGAATGGTCAAAAAGTGTTGAATGAGGGTGTAGAAATGTAGAGTGTTGGTGCAGGAAAATTTTGGGGGCCTTCCTCAATTCCAAATTTAGCTCATGATAGCTCACTAGAAATTTCACTCTATCTAGCTATCATTTGACTCATCAAGAAAGTTATTTGGACACTCCAGCTATGAAAAAGCTTGATTTTCCCAAGGTCACTCCAGAAATGCAGCAAACCTCTTGTAGCACCTGTATTTTTGAAATTTATATAAAACCATGAAACCTGTGTAAAAAATGAAGGAGATTTTTCATCTTAGACCTATGATGGAGAAAAATCTCTCTCACTTTTGTCAAATTCATCTATGTTTGGTTGGAAACATAGTTTAAAGTAAAACTGGCCCTAAGAGTGGCAAATGGCTTGACTCTTGGAATGATTTCCTGGAAAATGATGGAGACATGATTTTTATGAGTTTTAAATGACCTCATAGTTACTATTATGACCTACCTTATTCCTTCTCTGCCCATATGTCTCTGATTCCATAGAAAACCTTAGCTTAGTGGGAGAGGAAATTAGGGTTTAGTGCTTGTGGAAAATGATGACTTAGGCACCCTTGGAAAAAGACAACTCCCTTTGAAATTTGATTAATTGCTGAAGTAGAAATTTTTTTTATTTGACACTTGATGTGTTGGCATGTGGAAATCTGAGTTGGAAGCCTTGGGAGACTGAGTACTTATTACATTTGAACTGACATAAAACTACACGGATAAAAATTAAATTATATCTTGGAATGAAAATCACACTTGAAATCAAATTACAACTTTGGAAACCATCTTGGAGATCATATTTGCATGGTAAAGAGACATTATTGGGATCACTCTCACACCTTTTGCTGCCCTTTATTGAAAATGAGACAATGCAATGATTTGACCTAATGAAACCCTAGTGACCTAATGAGAAATGAAAAAAACTGACTCAATGAGTGACTTTGACTAAAAGTGAAATGAGAGAAGACTTTTTTTCAGCATGATGAAGACATGGAAGAGGGTCAACAAGAATATACTTGTGAATAAAAATGGGAAACTTGAAAAGGACAACCACTAGTGGAACAATTTTATATCATGACCTAATGGAATGATTGAAAATTATTTAGAGTGGGACACCTAAGAATCACATGCAAAATGTGTTTTGATCACTGGTGGAAGTATGCAAACACTGACACTAACACCATGTACATAAGTATATCAGAGCTCGTCCACGTACCTTCGGGTATATAAGGCAGTGTTCTAGTATGAAAGTATAAGGGGGTACTCTCATTGTGCGGTTTCACATTAGACAACACTAATACGAACTTGGGCCTCCACATACCTTTGGGTATATTTGGGAGTACAAATTTAGGTTTCTATCCATCCATAGGTAACCGAGTCAACCGCCTTGTAACCCGTGATACACTGAACACATTATTCGGGGAGATTGCTTGCCCATACTTCTTGGTTCACCAGGAGTTATTCTGCAATTCACAATTACTTGGTAAACCTTTTTCCTAGAATTACCCTTTTATTTTGTTTATTTGTTTTTGGTCATAAAATAAATCAGTCATTGTGGAAGAAGAACATCCCTTTCTTCGTCATTCATGTAGAATAGCACTTAAACCACCTTTACCATCAGAAGACATTTCTTGTCGATGAAGGCAACATCTTTCTAATGAAACTAGTACTACCAGTACCTGTGGTGCGACATCATCCTCACATATACCAGAGTTGTCTCGCGTTGTTTCTACAAATCCTGGTTCACCTACTGTTGTCGAGACAGAGTCCTCAAAACTACCTCTAGTCACGATCCATCCAACATTAGGGGAATTTTGAGGTCTAAAATGGGCCTCCTAAGAAAAATTTACAACCAAAATAAACTTAATAAGAACCAATAGGATTCAAGATGATGATGTCAACCATGGGGGATGATTAACCATTTTTTAAGTAAAAGGGTAAAAAGATTAAAAAAATAAAAAAATAATAAAACTACTTTTTCAATTTATCTCCCAAAGATTTTACTCAAATTTCGAGCGGGATTACTCATTGGATGCAAAATTTAAATCCTCATCCAAGGAGTACTCATGTTGCATACTTTCGATGGACCCTACTATGTGAAAAATGAGAAATACATGAAAAAACGTGATTGCAATCACGTTTTTTATGTATTTCTCATTTTGCGTGTAGCAGGGTCCATCGAAAGTATGCAACATGGGTACTCCTTGGATGAGGAATTAAATTTTTCATCCAACGAGTACTCCCGCTCGAAATTTGAGTAAACAATTTGGGAGATAAGTTGAAAATACGAGTTGAAAAAGTAGTTTTTTTCTTTTTTCCCTCTAAAATTTGATGACGTCATCAAATATTATTTGATTTTTTCAACTATTATTTTATAATTTCCTTAGGAGGCCCATTTTAGACCTCAAAATTCCCCTAATTTCAGTGAGACCATACCTCCCAAACCTGACGTTGTTCAACTGGAAGTTGATCCGTATCCTGTCGTTCTTTTACCAGAACATCTAGGTCCCGAATTCAAACAACTGGAAGTTGTTCCTGTATCGATCGCCCCACAATCTATTATAACCATTCAGTCTCCCATATTGTGCAGTCAACCACCTGAAATATACTTCTAGCCTAACAGCCAAATCCTTCCACTTGGTTTGATTTTAATTGAAGAAATACCACAAGATGAAACACCTTCAACTCCAACCCATTTTGGATTGGAGCCTTATCTTTACGAGAATTTTCCTCAATCTCCGCACAATTTCTTTCTTTGATCCTGTGTCTATTTGAGTTCCCATAGATCCTGTAGGGTAAACATTGGGTCATATGACCGTGGCTGAGTCAACATCTTCGGCTGTACCATCTATTCCAGTTACGATAGCACCTGCTCTTGCTACCCCGTCGATGTTCACCACATCACCAGAGTCACATTATATGGTGGCCCTTCCGTCCCACTTGGTTACTAATCTTTATCTGGAACCTTCTCTAGTGCATCCTCAAACCCATGGACTTCATCAAAGTCACCATCTGGTAGATCTCTAATGATTACTGAACGACTTGATCCTTTATATACATATTCAGTACAATATCAACCTGGTCCATCTGGGTACATTCCATCCAGTATAATCTCAACTAGACTCCCAAAATTTGGAGAGCAATATATTCCATATTATTATACTCCTCATGCTGGGGGGAAACCTATGGTCACCCATTTTGATAGTACTTCGTCATTATTTGGTCATCCTAATGTTTGAATGAATGTTTTTTAGTGGCAACCCACTCTACCCATCCAACCACAAACAGATGTGCAATCATTTCAACCATTTCATCCTGTTGCACCTACATCTACTCCAATTTTTAATACATCCTTGCCCTTGCTACAGGCTCAAAGTGTTGTACCTCAACTGTCTTAGGCGGGTCTTTCAACCCAATACCCTCAAATATTGGGCCCTCAGACTCCAACTCCTTAGTCTGGTTTACAGAAACCTCTTGTATCCAAAATTATTTATTCACAAGATGGATTACCATATTATGAGATGTTGGAGTCACAAACGGGTTTTACCTATTCACAATTGAATCCAAGCTATTATATTTTGGGTTATAATCTTGGTGGACAGACACCTTGGTAGCCATAAGCACAAATGAAACAACCCTCATTTCAACAAGTATCTTACCCAAGTTTTGGTCAACAAAATCTCAAGTGTTTGCTTATCAACACAAACCCTATCTGGATTACCAGTAACAAATTTCTTATGCTGGTGCTCAAAGGACTCTTGCCCAAGCAATTCCATTATACCCTGGGTATGCTCAACCTTACTTAAATCAACAGTTTCCCTCTGTTACAACTTTAGAATTACTTGATTTAAACCTGCTTACAAACGATCCAATCAGCTATGCTCCTTGTGGCCGATGATACCACATAAATTACCCTCGGATATTCCTAATTTCAATGGAAATCTTGGGGAAGACCCATCGATGCATGTTATGACTTATCATTTAGGGTGTTCATCCAACTCCTTAAATTATGACTTCATTCGACAATGTATTTTCCAGTGCACACTCACTGGTCCGACCGCAAAATGGTACATTGAGTTACCACGAGCTTCATTTGATAATTTCACCGATTTAGCTACTAAATTTCTGACCCACTTCCATTTACCCATACAATATGAAGCTAGAATGAAAATCTTAACCAATTTTAAACAGACTAATACTACTCACATTTCTTATCATATTCATGAGTGGCATCGTCGTCGTAGAATGGTCAAGACATTTGTTCTTGATCATCTCCTTACAGAGTGGTTCATTAATTCCATTTTACCATCTATAACTGAGGATGTGGCTAATGGTGGTGTCGCCACTGAAGAGCAGGTCATTTCTCATGCCCAATACTTAGATTTGATTTACACTCAGTCTAGCATGCTCTATGAGAAAATTCCCAACGCGCTGTGATCTAATTTTACTGTTCCTCCTTTATCTAAGGACTCTCATGCCGGTGATGGTATGATCGGTACTGCAAGAACACATCACTCTATTGCATCTAATCCTACACCTTCTTCTAAAATTCATGTCGTGTCATGTGACAAAGGAAAAAGTGATAAGCAACCTGGAAGTAAGAAATCTGGGAAATCAAATAAAAAACAAACTACTACCCTGCATGAACAATTATCTGATCAAAAAAATAGAAATCAGAAACCTCGTTACCCTTGAATAATCTGTAATGAGGAGGAATTTTTTCGAGACTCTCCTCACCACATCGAAGTCTCAAAATTGATTAAGACCTCGCATGCATCCGTTGTGTTGACAGATCCATTTTCGAATCCAAACACATTTGGTTGCTATGGATCTAGCTTCTAGTTCCCAAGTGATTATGCTATATGTCATGAAGCCAACAACTGATGTTTTGTTGTCAACACATAATAAATATTATAGTAGTCAGACTATTTATCAACTTACTACCTCAACCACAAATCCGTCTATGAAATCTATTTTTCCAACTGCTATTCCTGAATTGACAATAAAGCCAGCGAAGGTAGTTGTCCATAAATCGACATTCAACCCTCGAGCCCAAGCTGCTCAAAATTATAATATAGTTGAAGATTTGGCTCAATCCCCTTCAACTATGTCGACACTTGAGGTACTTCAAATTTGTCACTCCTAGAAGCAAGCTTTGTTTTCAGCAATTGGTGGAATCGATTTGATAGATTCCAATCTTGTAGTCTTTAATTATACGGGTTATGTGCTGTAATTACCAAGAGAATTGGAATTCTCCATCCAAGTAAATGTTCTCAATCACCTTGTTCATCATACTATTATTGATGAGGGATAATCTGCCTGCATTATGTCTCTAAACTGCTAGCAGTCACTTGGCTCGTCGTGCTTATCTCAATCGCCTACGACGTTGAAAGCTTTTGACAGTCATACATATAAGCCTTGCAGTATCATCAATAACATGCATGTTGAACTAGGGGAAAATAAATAAATGTTGAAGTTGAGGTCGTCAACGGACCCCTTGATTACAACATTTTACTCGAAAGGCCATGGGTATATGTTATGACTGCGATCGTCTCTACATATTTTATAATGATCACCTTTCCACATAAAGGTATTATCACAGTCATCAATCAACTCTCCTTATTTTCCTCCAGTTCCCAAGTAACTGGAAGCATTCCGTTAGTTCACACACCACAAATAGCACTTCAAAACATTCGTGTAGGACTCTTAAAGGATTCTTCCCTCATGGGAACATTTTCATTACCGCCACCTGTGACGTCAGCAGAAATTGCAAACATAGAGACCTGCTACATGATATCTTCCACTCCATCTAGCTGAAGGAATGTTACGGGTGATTCTAAAGTTGTTATGTTGGATGAATTTCTGCCACCTAGCCCAATTGAGTTGGCATAGCAATCAATCTACATGGCTTGGGTGACGAATCTGAAATCATCGTTGCCGGTCATTTGGGTTGATCGTTCATTAGATTTTGGTACTCCATCTGATTCTTTTTCATCTGCTTTCTTGACTGATGAGAGCATTGTGGAATCCATGATGCCAGTATGAGAACCATGGGAAGATCATCATCATCATTCCCATCTTCAAGATTATGAAGAAGATAATCTTATTGAACTATATCACCCATCGATCAAAAGATTCTTTTTGAATTATTTTCCCATTAATGCAATCGAATCTGAGCAAAACTTATCAAATAGTGAAGAAACCATTTCTATCGATATTTCAACCAAACCCGGTGTTATCACTGGAAAATCAGACAAGAAAATATGACATTATTAAATGTCAGGCAGAAGGATTTATGGGGCTGAGGCACATTAAATAATCTGAAGAAGTTAAAAAATATCTAAGGTATAGAAGAAAAATCAAATTGTGCACTGAAGAAACCAGCAAAATGCACCTTTGTGCACATTTTTCTTCGATAGGTGCACCTTTGCGTGGCTTTCCCTCAAAAAGCTGCGCAGACCTGAGAGTGGCGGAAGTCACTATATGGGACCACAAGGCACACTCTAGGAAATTGATCTCACACTTGAGGTTGCCTAAGGATAGCCACCAAAGCCTTCTTAGGACTTGAAGGGAGCACACAATGGAATCATCCTCCTCTCTTGGGTCACTATCCATCAATGTACCAAGAGAGGGAAGGAGAGTTTGAAATCTTCTATAAAAGGCCACCAAGAGATGAACAAAGGGATAACACATTGTTATGCTGGCCAAAATTTCCCCAAGAAATCCAGTAGTGTGTGATCCAGAGTAGAGATAGAGGGGATTCAGTTGTTGGCCATCCAGGAAATCCAATCCTTCAGAGTAGAGAGAGGGACTTTGTGCCAAGGTAGCTCGGAGGTAAAGGCATCCTTGCATTAGGTATTATAACTCCATAGTTCTAAGGGCCCCTTGGCAAGTGGGTAAACATTTCATCCTTTATTCCTAATAGCTCTCAATAAGAGGGGACGTAAGCGCCACCGTTTGTATTATTGAATTTTTTGACTCCATTTAGATCTTTTGTGTTATGTGTTTAGTTTAATTTTTGTTTCTTTCTAAATATGCATGATATTTCACTATCTAGTATATTTTATTTCTTAGCATGTTCAATAACTTGCTGACTCCCTTGATTATTTTCCTGTAACCAGGAACTTAAGAGGAAACAACCACTCCTCTTAAGAAAGTGTGGATTGGTACACTTGTGCACCAAATCCACCAACAAATGATTGGAGACTCTACTGATTTTACTTCCTAGTTAATGTGGTTGTGCCTTTTGAAAAGACCTCTTTATTTGCTTTGGAGTTTGGCTTGAACTGCCCCTTTTCTCTTCTTCTCTACCTGTTCACCCTCAATGAGAGGCCGAAACTCAGAAGCTCCAAAAATTTGTTGCTGGAAAATCACATAGCCTTTTCACAGAAAAACATGCCTGACCACGTGCATTCAGCAGTGACCTGTGCACAGACTTCGCACCTGTGTGAGGCTTTTGCGCGTGGAAACTAGAGGTAGAAAATTTCTTCTATTTCCATTCATTTCATATTTGTAAAGTGACTGGCAGCCCATAATAAATCTTCCAGCACTATGTGAGGTGTCCCATGACTTGTTAAAACTCACTCTTGGCTTCATTTTAGTAGTTTAGGTGTTAGTTTTAAATTTTCAAGTTTATTTTCGCAAAGTGAACACATAGTTTAAGTAGGGTGCAATTAACTTGCATTATGAAATAATTTATGTTTTGTGAATTTAGACACCAAAAAACATAGGTAATTAGCCAAAGTGGCCCTAGTCCACACATGCTTAGTTTTTTTTTTTTCCATTTTCCTAGTTTAAAGTCATTAATTTTAGTTCAATTTTTGGCACTAGGATTTGGGACTAGGACCTAATTATCCTTAGAGAGAAAGTAATCTTTGCTTCCTTTGCACCCTTGGATGATCCTAGGTAAGCATATGAACACTCTCTGTTGATAATTTACCATATCCCTATAGTTGACCATTTAGATTAACTAGGAAACATTGTAAGCAACCCATATGTACACATGTTTTTATTTTGAGCAAGGAACAACCAAACATAGTTTAATAGGGGATTTTGAAAAGGATCATTGCATATCCACATGTTAAAAATATGCGATTTTTCACCCCTTTCTCACACACATTCACACCCTAAGTGAATCAAAGCCACCTAAAACTAACTTAACTAAACTCATTAAACTCTCCCCATAAGGGCCACAAGATAATTTATAGTTTAAGTTAATACCAAGGGGGTAGGCATCCAATAAGTCGCCTTGGTCATTTTACATATTGAAACATATAAGTTGAATTTTTAGGGAAATTTTAAATCCGTCAATCCGCCCACGACAAAGAAAACCCGAGCACCATAGAGACTCGATTCAGAGGGGGTTAAGCTTAGGACCAGTGCGTGCAGTATTATTCGGGGCTACCTGACCCGTCTAATACTCGGTAATGGTAACTGAATTACCAAGAAGATCAAGACTTGAATGTTCACGTGGGATGATGGTACTTAGTGGCCAAAACTAGGGCATCCTTCCCTATAGGTGTCGGTGTAGGAAGCACTAGATCCTCTACCCTTACCTTGGTCTATTTTCTTCGATTGACTAGGTGCGTCGCCAGTTATTTTGGGACGTTGTGCCGGCATTGGGAAGATATCGTTTCAAGGCCCAGTTAGATTTTTGTGTGTGAGGAAGATTAGGTCTTCTAGGATTTGAGTATCATAATAAAACAACAAAAACCATATTTTTTTGATTGACTGGTCACATAGGATTAATTTAAAGGGAAAATTTATCTTTAATTTTCTCTTTGCTTTATGTATGCGATTGGATTTTTTCTTTGATTATAATCTCTATCCTCTCAAATATTTCCAAAACCATACCTAGTCAATGCCAAAACTGGCCCAATGGGACCTCGTCAATCTAGACGTCTTTTGGACCTCCCCCATTATCGGTAGGGGTTCCAGGTATTTCACCATTTAGGCATCAAAGAAATAACACTACCACCCTTATTGGTTCATCCTTTATTGGGGCAACATTAGTTTGGAACCCTCGTTGGTCACCCAACGCCACACCGGTGAACACCCCCATAGGGTCACCGCATACCACTCCTCCCACAACCCCTAGGGGACAGAGGAGCACTACCCATTTGAGAATCCAAGTGAAAACAAAGCAGGGTACGTCATAGATAAACCCTATACCTAACTAGAACACTGTGTTTTCACAAGTTGCAATGGCTGCCAACTCGCAATCACCCTTCTTAGATTCGTTAAACTTACCAGATTTAACGAAGTTGATAAACGACCCCATTGCACACAACCCTACATGGCCACCCATGCCCATGAAGCTCCCTTCAGACATTCAAAATTTTGAAGGGAAGCAATCAGAGGACCTCGGAAATCATGTTATGACTTTCCACCTGTGGTGTTCTTCGAACAACATCATTGATGAAACTATTCGACTAAGTCTATTTCAACGCACCCTAACCAGAATATCCACGAAATGGTATGTGGAGCAACCATCTGCTACAAATGGAACCTTTAGCACACTCACTATTGTGGTCCTGACCTATTTTCAGTTGCCCATCCACCACGATTCTGGAATGGAATTACTGACCCACTTTAGGCAGACACTCGCCATCCATATCTTGGACCGTCTCCATGAATGGTGGCGATGTCATAGTTTGTGCAAAGCCAAACTCGACGATCGAGTTTTGTTAGACCTGTTCCTGAAAAAATCTCACCGCAGATATTTCAAAATATGTGGCAACACAAAATCCCATATTCGAAGAGGACACCATCAACAAGGCCCAACAACTCGAGCTGATCTATACAAAGTCAGGATATATTTACAATATCCTACCTAACACCTTGTGCCTGCAAACTTACAAAGAATTTCCAGGCGCATCGAACTCCGTAGATGGTTTGATTGGTTCATTGACCCAAAATCACCTAAGCAGCAGTGTTCAATACCCTGGCTACGCATATGATTCTAACCAGAACATATTTCAACCTGGCTACCAAAGTCATCATGCACCTCTGCAAAATTTGACCAATAGGGCGTCGTCGTACCACCATTAGTAGGGAGGACCATATCCTCCGGCTCAGGGGACCTAGTACATAGTTAGACATGTTGATGGAAGAGCTCCCCCCCAACAACCCTTCATAAACCAGGGACAAGGACCGCAATATGCCCAGTCCCTAGCATAAAACCCACCTGTGTAGAATAATTCACAGGTGAAATTTGTGCAACCTTACCGAGCCCAACTGTGCTAACCATACAATCAAGAGAATCCAAATTATCCTCCTAATGTGGCTAAGAAAAAACAAAAAAATAAGCCTAAAGGAAATCTTGGACAGGGGGGAAATAATCAACAATTCCCTCTACAATCTCATGCTGGAGGAAACTCCAACCGAAATCAAAACCAGGAGCCAAGCAACTCCCAGGGCCAAAACAAGAGGGCAAATCTTCAGACAAACCACTCTTGTTCAATCTATGGTGAGTACGACCATTACACTCACCAATGTACTGACCTCCTTGAGCTGAAGAAGCTGCAAGGTAACTGTGGGCAAGGGGGATCCTCACAGTAGACAACAGTCATGCAAGAGCCTTTCCCCCATCAATGGACAGCTAGCACTTAGCAACAACAAAAAAATCCCGATGATTCCAGAAATAACATCCATGAAATCTACATACTGGCGAAGAATTTTTTTTTCAGACATGGAACTGAAATTATGATACCCCACCAGACACCAATTTGTCAAGGGCTAGTACAAGTGCACCAACAACACCTTTGACCATATCAAAGATGCCTATTGAACCTTTTTCAAAAATGGTTAAGGGACCAACGAGGCAGGTAGGAAACCATTCCAATGTAGCCCATCACTGTAGCATTGTGGATGATCTAGCTCAATCTCCTGCCGCCATGTCATATTTGGAGGTATTACAATCATGACCAAAACAAAGGAAAGCCTTACTTTCCGCATTAGGCACCATCGACCCTATCGATTCGCACCTAATGGATTTTGATTTAGACAAAGCCACCCCTAGGATTCCTTCGATGGTCGCCTTCCAGATACTAGTGTTAGTTAAGAACATCACCATTCACCGATGTATCATTGACGAGGGTGCATCCACATGCATCATGTCAAGGAACATCTGTCAGAAGTTAAGGTCTCTCGAACTAAAGCCATCAAACATCATGCTTAGAGCATATAATGGGCACCCTTTAGCTCTTGTCGGTATTTACCAAAAATTCCTGATATGCTTAGTCGGTAAGATGGTCCTTATAGATATTGAAGTCTTGGATGCTCAACTGGATTACAATATAATCCTTGGTTGGAGTTATATGTATGCCATGTCAGCCGTAGCCTCCTCTGTCTTCTGAACTATGATGTTCTCCCATGAAGATCGCATCATTACTGTTGACCAATTGACATACAACGAAAAGCGACCCCTATGTAGAAATTATATGCACTAAGAATGAATATGTCCTTGATTCACCTGATCTCACACTATTTAACTTTATGCAAAATACTGAATCAATTCCACTTGGTAATCTTTTGCAGAAAAATTAATTGCACACACATGTGAAGCATAAACAAAAATAATTAATCGCACATAACACAGTTTTTAACCGTGAAAGCCTAAAGCTGAAAACCCTAACTATATATTATGTATCATGGAATAATATGACAATCCTCATACAAAGCTTATCAAGCTCTCAATACAGTAAAATTGTCATACACTAATCAGGAACAATCTTGCAAATCCATGCACCGATATTTGCCTCCTGCTAGCCTGCCTCCATTGCGCAATCCCTGCTGAAGAATAGCTCTGAATGAATTTGAATTACACTTGCCTTGACTGCGCAATCCTCATTGGCAACTCCAATGTTTGTGTGATGCAATCAATGCATCACTATAGTCACAAAAAATAGTCTATCTTGCCCTTTAACCTACCTCTCCACTGGGTCTCCCTGAAACTGCCATGCACTGTAGTTAACTGCTGTATTGTTCAGTTTATTAATGAGTTATTATTTGTGAATTAATTAACTAATTAATTCACTCCACTCTCACTAGTGTATCAATCAATTAGACTAGATACAACTAGCTCAACTGAGTTCTAATGTTACCACTTAGCCTTAGCTAAGAGGAACATTCAATTTTGTTTTAATTTATGTTTCATAAATAAATGAATATAGGAGGACATGTAAAACTCCTAAAAAGTATAAATAAATCAATGCCCATGTGAACAAAGACAAATCAGGGCCATGTAAATAATCACTTGCAGGTGTGAAAGAGGTTTGAGCCAAAGACTAGGTCAACCTTGACCAAATCAACAATGTTGTCTTGGTTCATTGCATCTCCAAAAGGGACAGTGCAGTTCTAGAAGGAAGCCTCTCATGTGAAAAGGGCTAACTCATCAAGATGGTTTAGGGTTTGCAAATTATTTCTCATCTTATAAAAGGAAAAGGAGGGCAGCAAGAGAAGGTTGTTGATTGATCATATTTCCGAGTGTTTGTCTGCTTAGACAAATACCATTCTCTACTGTTTAGTGGAGGATTGTATTTGGAATTCCTATACAGGGATTTCACCTCTTCCTTTGAGGAATCTTGGAGGAAATTTTTCTGAATTGAACCACTATCAGGCTTGAGGCCAAGCTCCACCTTACACTACAGTGCTACTCATCTTGAGGTTTGAGCTGTCTTGTGAGGTGCAGCATGTGGGAATATAGATCTGCAGAGATCTAGTATATTTTGGGAGCTTCTTTCCCATGGAGTGGGTCCCTTGACCTCCTAGAATAGTGTCTCATTGCTTTGTACTTCATATCTGCAATTTTACAGTAGTTTTCTATGTCATTTGAGCTACAACGTTATTCCCATGAGTAGACTGCGTTATTTCTGTATGAGGGTTTTCATGGTGTCTTGCTCATAGTTTAGATCAGAGATCTCTTGTGCTGGGCTTTGCCTTCCACTTGGTGATCCATGGATTAGCTTGTTGATTTATGTTCTATTTATATCTGATCCATTGTAATGAAATTTTATGTTCAAAATTTTACTCCAACAATTTCCAGATCTACAACTTGTTTCTCAGATCTACTCTCATTTATGCATGCTTTTGCCAAAATTCCAAGTGGATCTTGAAGAGGAGACTATCTAGCTTCCAAATCTAAAATAGATCTGATGTTTTGTCCACAGATCTATCCTAGATCTGAGTTGTAACTTCCAGCTGCTGAAGTTCCTTAAACATAATGCTGTTGAGCCATTTCTGAAAATGTACATGTGTTAAAGCTCTCTTTTTCTGAAGATTCTTGCTATATTGTCTCATGAATTCTACTGTAGAGTGAAAGAGCTTAATCTTAATGCTGATTTTATGTTGTATTACTGAAATATAAACCTCCTTTTTAGCTAGTCTAGTTTTTGGGAGATCTGTTTTATGTATCTAAACTGATGTTTTTTAGATGAAATTCCATATATAAGTCCAATACAACATAAATAAGAGGAACCAAGTCCCGATTTGTGTTATTTTTACACATTTTTACTTATACAATGTTTCTCTTGATCACCTTGTTGAATTTCCTAAAAAAGGATCATTACACTGGTATCAGAGCTCCACTCTTGGCACAACTTGTGCTTGCCTTGGAGTGTTAGTCATGTTGCATTCTAAAGAAGAGGATCCTCTCACTGAGAGGGAGAGGAGGTACCAAAATAGAAGTCATAAAAATTATGACTACACCATTGATGACCCTGACAGGGGTCAAGACAAGGGGAAAGCCCCTGAATCTGTGAATGATAAGGATAAGGAAGCAGAGGAGTTTGAAAAAACTCTCTTGGAGACTATGAAAGATCTTGACAAGGAGATAAAAGAGATGAGGGTGGATAGAATGAGGGAATCCCTTGGGAGATTCCATCAAGGAGAAAGTTCTGACATGTCTCATTATGGGACTGGTCAACCTGTGAGCTTGCCGCAAGCTCCATAGGCCTCAAAACGCTCTACTATGCCTACCTTCTTGGTTGTAGAGAATGAAGGACTACAAGAGCCAACCTCCCTGGAAGGTTACTTTGTAGAATATGACTCACAAAGTCATAGGTTCAAGGATAACTTGAGCTTCCAATACTTTTTCCATCTCAAGGACCGAAGGAGACCATGGCAGCAGTACAGAGATGGTGGTTTCCTTCATGGGAGACACCACACATGGGTAGGTTATTTTTTCCCAATTTCGATGGATCCTCCTCTTGTTTTGCCAAAGCATGGGTGGAAAAGCTGGATATCTATTTCCAGTTGAATAAAGTCCCTGAAGTAGAAGCCATCAAGATTGTTGCGCTGCACTTTGAGGGTGAAGCCCACAACTGGTGGTTCTATGGACTATCTACTTTGGGACGAGGCAGTGTGTCTACCTATGCTGAGTTCACTAGAAGACTGGTGGAGAGATTTGATTGGAAGGATCCCGAGGCACCTTTTATAAGCCTGGAAAAGCTAAAGCACACAGGAGATGTAGAGGCCTATATCTCTGAATTCCTGAGATTGTTAGTAATGGTCCCTGATCTATCTGTAGCAAGGAGAGTCTACATGTTCATTGATGGCCTGGAGGAACCTTTGCATGGGTTGGTTAAGTCTACCAAGCCCATCACTTTGCATGATGCCATTGAGAGAGCTAGAGATCTCCAAGATGCCTTGCCCAGAGCAAAGACAACTTTCCAAAGAAAATCCCCTCACTCTTCTAAGGGGAAAGAAGGGAAAGCTTCTCCACCCAAGGAGAGCTCACTGAAGAAACCTCTTGACATTGATCTCTGGAGGGAGTTAAGGAAAAATAGATTGTGTTTCACTTGTCAAGAGCCATGGGTACCGGGACATAGATGTGTTGCTGGAAGGGCACACTATATAGAAGTCTTCTCAGATTTTGAGGAGAAAGATGGGAATGATGGACCTAGGAGGGGTCATAGTGCTGGTGATGATGAGGAGGAAGATCAATCACCATCCAGAGGTGAAGAGGGAGCCTTTTCTCCAACAATTGGGGCTCTTGCCTCTTTGAGAGGAGTGCCTAAGTACTTGAACCTGAGAGTACAAGGCTCAGTCATGACCCAGAGACTGTCTATTCTGATTGACAGTGGGGCCACCCACAACTTTATTGATGCTCATCTTGTGCAAAGGAGAGGAATACCCACTGAAACTTTTGATGGGTTTTCTGTTTTGGATCCAGGAGATAGAACCATGCAATGCATGAAATATGTTCCATCACTTTCTATCACTATGGGATCCTACACTTTGGTGGACCATTTCTTTGTAGTTGACATACCAGAAACTAATATCATCTTGGGTGTCCAGTGGTTGATTACCTTGGGGAAGGTTACCACTGATTAGAAATACTTGCAAATGGAGTGGGTGGACTTGAAGAGTGGGAAACCACAAATAATTCAAGGCATGCACACTTATCCTACACCTGATGTTTCCACACAAACAACAAAGATGGATTTGCGCAGTGGAAGCAAGGATCTCACAATTCCTTCTCTCATGTTTATGAGGATGCTGCAAGGAAAATTCCTACCTCATGGAAAGCCACTTGGAATGCCATTAGATTCTGATCATGTGGGGGAAGCCTCACAAAGTGCTGCTCCAAACATAGATCAAGCAAGGATTGGAGCAATGAAAGAGAAAGCCACAACGCTGTGGGGGTAAATAAAGGGGGAGGATCCGCCTCCCAGCAAAAAAAATTGGCATGTGTAATGTCAAAGAAGAAATTAGAAACAAGGCAAGCACCACCATATATGTATCAGCAGCGCTGTCATTGTTGAGCTATGTGGATCCATATTGGAGATCTCAACTCCTTGTGGAGTACTCCAAAGATCTTCACACTAGGATGATATTAGATGGCATGAAGCAAGGGGGAGGCTATTTGGTCCATAAAGGGGTCATCTATCATCTTGGTAAATATTCTTGTCTCAAGCCTCTAAGCTTAAGCAAGAGATACTACAAAGAACACACAAAGAGTTCCTTTTCAGCTATATGCAGTCAACAAAGATCCACACCCTAATCATGAGGAGTTTTGATTGGGATGGTATGAAGGAGGAACTACATCAGCACTATGATTGGGAGGAACTACATGTTTGGTCATTTTAGTGTGTCCTAAATTGCTACATTAATTTGTCAATCCGAGATTCGTAAGCTGACGAAGTGTGGCACACTATATGTGCAAGATAACCTATCTCTTACTTTTTGTCGTTTTTGGTTTTTTTTCTTTTTATCTTGGCTGGTTTCCTAATGTGAGATGGAAATTCTAAAAGACAAGTATGGTTATGATTGTTCAAGGCAATGATGTCCTTTAAAATGATTTACCAAACTTCAAACTTCAAAAGGATTTTGAAACATACAATGGGAAAATTAGTTCCTAAAAGGAAATGAAAATGTGCCACTATTCTAGTTAAACAAACAGTGAACTATTGATCATGAAAACCATTACCCTTGCTGCTGTCTAAACACAAAAGAAACTGTACTCAAAGAAAAGATTGCAAGTAAAGTAAAACTAAAATCAAATTACATCAACTCATATTCTGACCCCTCACCATTAGTCTCACTATGGCTTTCGGAGGTAATCATAAAAAACTTGAGCAATCTGATATCTAATTTGCAGAAAAATAAACTAATATCAAATTACACACTCATACTTCAATCCCTCACCATTAGTCTCGCTATGGCTTTCGGAGCTAACTGATAATGACATGAGC
>JAXQQM020093118.1:0-10544 GCA_034641835.2 Pinus albicaulis
TTGATCATCACATGCGGAAATTAAATCAATTGCAATGCACACATGAAACCATAAAAATTCACACACATTAACACAGATGTTTAACGGGAAAGCCTAAAGCTAAAAAACCCAACTATCTGTATATAATATATGTCATAGAGATCATGTAACAATCCTCATACAAAGCTGAACGTGTCAAGCTCTCAGTACAATACAATCGCTACACACTAATCAGGCCCGATCTTGCAAATCCATGCACCGATCTCTGCCACCTACTAGCCTGCCTCTACTGTGCAATCCCTGCTGAAGAATGGCTCTGAATGAACTCGAATCCACCAAGCTTGCACTGCGCAATCCTCATTGGCATCTCCACTGAGTGTTGGATGCAATCAATGCATCACTATAGTCACACTTTCTCTTTCACCTACCTCTCCACTAGTCTCCACTAAAATTTTCCATGCACTGTAGTTAACTGATGTATTATTCAGTTGATTAATGAGTTATTATTTAGTGATTTAATTCACACCACTCTCACTAGTGTATCAATAAGTTAGACTAGATACAACTAGCTCAACTAAGTCTAACTGAGTTAAACTAACTACAACTCCACCAACTACTTCTATAACTCCACCAAACTCTGTCACATGAGTTCTAACTGAAGTCCTCATGCATTAGCTCCAGTAAACCCTCAGGAATAGCGTAATTTCTTATGTCAGCTTATGTGCCACATCTGTGCACTTAACTGAAGTGCTCCAAGAGAATAAGATAATGTTTAGAGTCCAAATATTATTAAGAGCTAATAATATTTGACATATCTATTTTTAGACTGGCAATATAAAAATAGATTCCGCAAAATATGTCTAAAAATATAAGTCCATATATTTTTCCAACTTAACCAACCATCCACAAATAGCATCCTGCAACTCATAGAATATGATCTACATGTCTAAAAATAGACATAGTCTAAAAATAGACTTGTGCCAAAAATAGCCTGCGGGCCCACTTAGTGAAGGCGACTCTTTTCACTAAGCTCATCATCTTGTTGAATCTCAACACTCCCTCTCAACAAGATAGGGATTATCTGCCACCCCGATCCTGTCTCTATGGTATTCGAATTTGCTCCTGGTGAGTGCCTTCATCAGAATATCAACATCCTGATCCTCTGTAGGAATGTAAGATAGTAACATGATCTTTCGCTGCACACAATCTCTGATATGATGGTATCGGATGTCAATATCTTTAGATCTATCATGAAATACTGGATTAACCGAGAGTTTAATGCAACTCTGATCATCACAATATATCACAGTAGGATCTAAGTGTGAGCCAAACAACCCGACCAGGATCTTCCTCATCCATATAGCCTCGCATGCAGCCAAACTTGCTGCCATGTACTTGGCCTCTGCTAAACTGAGTGCCACGGATCTCTGTTTCCTGTTGTACTAAGAAACTGCTATAGACCCAATACTGAAAATCCCTCCAGATGTGTTCTTTCTGTCCGTTGGGCTCCCTGCCCAATCTGCATCCGTGAAGCCATGCAGCTTCAACTCATCCGACTGTCTGTACCATAGTACATATCCTGATGTGCCCCTGAGATACCTCAGGACATGCTTGCCTGCCTTCCAAAAGATATTGGTAGGCTTAACCATAGCTTGTGAAAACTAGTTAACAACATAGCATATGTTCGGTCATGTATTGACCAAATACATGAGAGAACCAACCAACCGTCGATAAACAGTGGCATCCACTACCTCTGCCGATGTAGCATCCTATTTCCTCCAACCACCAGGAAGAGGAGTGTTGATAGGCTTGCAACCTTGGATGTTGAACTTCTCCAGTATCTCCCGGGCATACTTTCCTTGAGACACAAATAGTCCACCCTTCCACTGCCAAATTTCCCATCCCAGGAAATAATGAAGGAGGCCCAAGTCCTTCATCTCAAACTCCTTTGCAATATTAGCCTTGCATGAGTGTATCAACAGTTCATCACCTGTCAAAATCAAATCATCTACATAAAGTACAATGATTAGCAACTTACCCTCCACCACAATCTGGTATAGGTTAGGATCTGCATCACTCTTGGAGAATCCAAGTCCGATGAAATAATTGTCTATCCGTGTGTACCAAGCACGAGGTGCTTGTTTCAAACCATACAACGCTCTCTTGAGCCTGCACACATGCGACTTGCTGCTGAAGATCTCGAAACCTTTGGGCTGCTCTATGTACACCTCCTCCTCAATCACCCCGTTGAGGAATGCAGTCTTCACATCCATTTGATGAATGTGCCACCCCATACTGTATTTGAAGAGCAAGGATGGTGCGCGCTGGAAGAGTACCTTGCGACAGGTGCAAAGGTCTCCTCATAATCGATCCCCTCGATATGTGAGAAGCCACGGGCAACAAATCTTGCCTTGTACTTCTCCACACTCCCGTCAGCCACCTGCTTCACTTTGTAGATCCATCGTGAACCCACCACTGATTTCCCCTCCGGTCGCGGGACAATCTCCCATGCATTGTTTCTGACAATCGAATCATACTCTTCCACCATGGTATCTACCCATGTGGGATCCTCCATAGCTTCCTCGAAAGAAGATGGTTCTATCACGATACACTTTCTCATCAGAGCCATGTATCCAGTAAATCGGTAAGGTGACTGTCTCTGTGTGCACTGTGATGTAGGTGCTCCTACATTTTGCGCTGCTTCAAGATTCAGTCGCTCAGCTTCTGTAGTGCGCTTCCGCCCTCTAATGTTTGGCGCTGCATGAGTGGTTTCTTCCACTCCATGAACCTCCTCTGGTGGTTGATCCACATCCAGAGGCTCATCTTTAGGAACAAGTAGCTCCTCATCTGCATGCAAGTGTAGCTCCCTCTCAAGCAACAACTTCATGGCTTTCTCCTCATGAAATTTGATATCCCGTTGCACAACAGTCTTCCGACTGTCTGGAAAATACACACGATAATTGTGGGGTGTTTCTGTGTACCCCACAAATATCCCAACCTCTGCAGTCGGTTCCAGCTTCTTCCTGGCATCCTTCGTCACATGAATGTAAACAGGTGAGCCAAAAATCTTCAAATGAGAAATATCATGCTTCTTACCAGAAAACTCCTCTTCAGGTGTACTCATGCCAAGTACTCTATGAGGACAACGGTTTTGCACATAAACCGCAGTGTTGCATGCTTTAGCCCACAAGTGTATGGGAAGGCCCTGATCATGCAACATCGCTCGTGCAGCACCCACGATCGTTACGTTTCTTTCTCTCCTTTGACCCCCACGATACATTTGTAGGTTATGAGGCTGCATGAGTTTTCTTTGAATTCATACATGTTGCGAACTCCTTGAATTAAGCGGAGATGAATTCACCACCATTGTCGCTCCTAAGAGCCTTCACCTCCTTCCCCGATTCTTTCTCAACCAGTGCCTTGAACTCACAGAACTTTGAGTATGTCTCGCTCTTCTTCTGCATGAAGAAGATCCAGCACTTACGAGAAAAATCATCAGCAAATATCACATAATACCTGTGCTTTGCTGTCGAAGCTACTGAGAAAGGTCCACACACGTCTGTGTGAATTCTCTCAAGGATCGTCGTGGCACGACTATCCTTCTCATGAAAAATGGTCTTCACAAATTTTCCCAAAGTACATCCCTTGCAACATTAGCAATTGCGTAAGTGTACCCTTGGGAAGCCTGGTAGAAATCTGCTGCAAAATTTTCAAAGCGCCATGGTGAAGATGGCCCAATCTCCTGTGCCACAATTCGCCCTCACCCCGGCTCACCACTGCTTCTGCGTTGCCTTCCATTGCTGCGCAGCCATCTACCTGCAATTGATAAAGGTTCTTAACTTGAACCCCTATCCTCTGGGTTTCACCAGTTGTCTTACTGCGCAGGAAAGCCTTTCCCCCACTAAAAACAACATCATATCCCTTGTCTTCCAACATCGCCACAGAGATCAGATTCTTCTTCAATCCTGGAACATGCATGACATCCTTCAATATGAAAGGTTTACCATACTCCCTCTTAAAGGAAATGGTCTCGATACCAGTCGCACTGTATCTACCATCATCGCCCATCTCGATGTGCACTCCAAGATCCTTTTCATCCAGATCACTGAAAAAATCTTTGTCTCTGGTCATATGGAAAGACGCACCACTTTCAAGAAACCACACTCATCCCATCACACTTGAAACCAAGCATGCGATCAGCAAAAAATCCAGCTCAAACTGTGAGGCTAAGGCCTCTCCAGCTGCAGATCTAGCAACCTACTTATTTTTCTTCTTTTGTGGACAATTAATGGTGTAATGTCCGTGTTGGTGACAGTGAAAGCACTTCACCTTGGACAAGTCCTGCTTCTTTCCTTTTGCACCAGATTGAGAAGGATTTTTCTTTCCCTTCCCTTTCCTTGCTTTGGCAGCCAAAGTGCAAATTTCTTCATCTTCATTCTTCAATGAAGATCCATCCCTGGTACCCCACCTTATCTCCTCCTGCACAAGATCCGACCAAAGTCGCTCCCATCCCGACAGTTTCTCCCGACCATTGATAGATTCCTCGTAGCTATGCCAACTCTTTGGAAGCCCAAGGAGAGCCAAGCTCACCAAGTCCTCTTCATCTACAGTAACCCCCACACTTCCCAACTCATCCTTGCAGTGGACGAACTTCGTGAGATATTTTGGTATATTGTCGCCTTTCTCCATTTTTATTTTTCTGAGCTTGTCTTTAAGCGCCAACTTCCTCTGGTCACTTCTGCTTTGGAACAAGTCTGTCAAAGCTTTCCACATTAAGAATGGAGAAGCTTTACCGTGAAGGATGGACACTATGTGATCCTTCACACCTTCCAACAGAATCCTTCGACATTTTTCTGTCTTCTTTTTCCATGTGTCAAGTGCGGCTACATCGCTAGAGCCAAGCTTTGGAATATCAACATCTATGAACTCCTTCAACCCATTATCATCTAGCACCACCTCCATGCAATATAATTATTTGCCATCAAGACATACTCCAATCTGATAGTTGAAAGACATTTCAATGAATGCTCCAACCGACACCAAAGAAAACACTCTGACAAATTCGAATTACCAACTAAAACTGTAAAGACAGGCTAGTACAATATGCTCGATGAAGTCGATGATCAAGTTTGCTCTGATACCATGTGGAAATTATATAACTTATGTGTTATATATCAAAGATTCTCCTGATCACACACTATTTTAACTTCATGCACAATACATAATCTATTCCACCATTGATCATCACATGCGGAAATTAAATCAATTGCAATGCACACATGAAACAATAAAAATTCACACACATTAACACAACTGTTTAACGAGAAAGCCTGAAGTTGAAAACCCAAACTATCTGTATATAATATATGTCATAGAGATCATGTAACAATACTCATACAAAGCTGATCATATCAAGCTCTTAGTACAATACAATCGCTACACACTAATGGGGCAGATCTTGTAGTCATTATGATCTGCTTACACCTTGCAGCACCGCCTCTCTTTACTTGCGATTCTGGCTGAAGGAGTCACGAATGAACTCAAATCCACCAAGATTGCACTGTGCAATCCTCATTGGCATCTCCCACCACTGTGTGTTGCAAATCATGCAACACTATAGTCACAACTGATAGTCACACTGCTCTTTCACCTACCTCTTCACTGGTCTCCACTGAAACTGTCCATGCACTGTAGTTAACTGATGTATTCTTTAGTTGATTAATGAGTTAATAATTAGTGAATTAATTAATAATTAATTCACACCACTCTCACTAGTGTATCAATCGGTTAGACTAGATACAACTAGCTCAACTATGTTTAACTGAGTTAAACTGAATACAACTCCACTAACTTCCTCAATCAACTCCACCAAACTCTGTCACATGAGTTCTAACTGAAGTATCCATGCAATAGCTCCACTTAACCCTCATGAATAGCGTAATTCCTTATGTCAGCTCCTGTGCCACATCTGTGCACTTAACTGAAGTGCTCCAAAAGAATAAGATAATGTTTATAGTCCAAATATTATTAAGAGCTAATAATATTCGACATATCTATTTTTAGACTGGCAATCTAAAAATAGATTCCGCCCAATATGTCTAAAAATAGAAGTCCATCTATTTTTCCAACTTGACCAACCATCCACAAATAGCATCCTGCAACTCATAGAATATGATCGACATGTTTAAAAATAGACATAGTCTAAAAATAGACTTTGTGCCAAAAATAGCCTGCGGGCCCACTTAGTGAAGGCGACTCTTTTCACTAAGCTCATCATCTTGTTGAATCTCAACACCCTCTGCGTTTTTGATCTAAGGACTTTTCCCCCCATCTACTGCATTGATGCCTCCTGTACTGGTGCCTTTGACACTGCCACTGTCATTGTTTCCTATGTACCATAGCTCCCTCTGAATAATGAGTCTATCCATTCCTGCTACTGGAAGGGATTCTTCAGCATCCCCATCTTCTCTCTGAAGTAGACAAACTTTGTCTTCCCTAGAACCTTTGTGATGATGTCTGCCACCTGTTCTCCTGTTGGAGTATACTGAAACTGAACAACTCCACGTTGTACACAGTCCCTGATGAAGTGACACCTGATGTCAATATGTTTCGACCCATCATGAAACATAGGATTCTCAGAGAGGTTTATGCAACTCTGATTATCACATAAGATATTGGTCACTTCCATTTTCTCCTTGAGTAGATTCATTTGCTGTTTCCTAAGCCATATGGCTTCGCACGAAGCTGTGCTAGCAGCCATATAACTTTGCTTCTGTTGAACTCAGTGCTAAGGATTTTTGTTTCCTACTTCACCAAGAAGTCATTCCTGATCCTAAACTGAAACAATACCCACTGGTACTCTTTCGATCAACTGAAATTCCAGCCCAATCTGCGTTGGTGAAATCACTCAACTTGACATTATTGCTATAGGTATACTTCAATCCAAGCTCGATTGTTCCTTGAAGGTATTTGAGAACATGCTTGGTTGTTTCCCAATGTTCCCTCTTCAGTTCCACCATGAACTGATGTTTGGCCCTGTATTTACCAGATACATCAATGACCCTATGAGCTGCCTATATAGCGTTGGATCAGCCTCATCATTTTTGGACATGTCGATTTTCTTCCAGTTGGTGATCATTGGAGTTGTCATGGGTCTACAATCCTCAATCTGAAATCTCTTCAGAATCTTTGTAGTGTATCTTCCTTGACCAAGGAATATCTCCCCGTTCTGCTGCCAAACCTCCAACCCTAGAAAATAGTGCATATGTCCTAGATCCTTCATGTCAAATTCTTTAGCCAAATTCTTCTTGCAATCTGTGATGAGCCTTGATGATCCTGTCAAGAACATATCATCTACATAAAAAACCAGTATCAAAGGCTCAATCCCTACTCTTAGATAGTAGAGATTGGGGTCTGCGTCAATCTTGACAAATCCCATCTTCTGCAGGTAGCTGTCAATTCGACCATACCAGGCTCTAGGAGCTTGCTTCAGTCCATATAACGCTTTCTTCAATTTGCACACATGATTTTTCTGATCATTTGTCTCAAAGCCCTCTGGTTGTTCTATATACACCTCTTCTTCTATCACTCTGTTCAAGAATGCCATCTTGACGTCCATCTGGTGAATTTCCCATCCCATCTGCGCAACAAGGGATATCACGGACCTGATAGAGGTGTACCTGGGTACTGGGGTAAAGGTTTCTTCATATTCAATTCCTTACTTCTAAGCATACCCCTTAGCCACAAACCTGGCTTTAAATTTATCGATGTTGTCATGTGCAGCATACTTGATTTTGTAGATCCACCTGCATCCTACAACTGATCTCTCCTGAGGTCTGGGTACTACTTCCCATACATCATTTGTCATGATGGAACTGTAATCTTCCACCATTACATCAACCCACACCTGGTGCTGAGTTTCTTCCTGAAAATTGGAAGGTTCTCCGACTTGAGAAACCAAGGCTTGATACCTCTCAGGCTACCTATGTTGTCTCTTCTCATTTCAGGGGATTTCGACAAAGTCCTCTGCATCCTTCAGAATCTGTCAAATTTCCCTGCTCGTTCTCCCACTAGTAGTGGGTAGATCTACTGGCTCTCCCTCTTGCAAATCCTCGAGAGACACATCCTCTAGATCATTATGCCTTGGAGAGGCAACTGAATTTTCTGTTGTTGGTTGTTGGGGCTAGACCAGAGGCTCTTCCTCACACTGCGTAGCAGAAGGCAGCTCACGGGATCTTCTGAAGGCCTTCTCCTCCATGAACTTGACATCCCTTCACACCAATACTTTCCAACTCTCAGGAATGTAGATGTGATAATCCTTTGCATTCTTGTTGTATCCTACCAGATACCCCTTTTCGGCAATCATCTCCAACTTCTTCCTCTTCTCACTAGGCACATGACAGTAAGTTTTACTGCCAAAGATCCGAAAGTGACTCACTTCAGGCTTACTGGTAGTGAAGACACTTTCTGGCGTGATCTTTCCCGGTGCAGTATGAGGAGTCATGTTTTGAATGTAGACAATTATATTACACGCTTCAGTCTACAGGAATTTTGGCATGTCTTGGTCATACATCATAGCTCTGGTTGCTTCAACAATAGTCTGGTTCTTTCTTTTTGCCACACCATTCTGCTTCGGATTGTATGGAGTTGTCCACTCTCTTTTGATGCCTTCCCTTGCACAAAATCTGGTGAATTTTTTATTTATGTATTCACCACCATTATCTGATCGCAACACCTTGATCTGCCTCCCTGTCAGATTTTCTACAAGAGACATAAACTCTTTGAATCGACTAAAGACTTCATCCTTGGTCTTCAAGAAGTAGATCCAGGTTTTCCTGGAATGGTCATCAATGAAGGTGACAAAATACCCAGCTCTACTAAGAGCTCTAGTGGACATCGGCCCATAGATATCTGAGTGTAGCAGATCCAATACACCCTTGGCCGTATTGTTGCTTCTCTGATATGCTGCCTTGGGATATTTTCCCAATATGCACCCCTTGCAGACATCATCTCGTCTAGTGCTCAGTTCTGGAAATCCTGTGACAGTGTTATGGAGAGTTCTCAATGCCCCATGATGCAAATGCCCCATTCTTCTATGCCATAGCTCATTCAGGTCTGTTTCATCTGCGCTGCCAACTAGTGCCAATGGAGAGTCAAGCTGTAGCTTATACAGTTTGTTGCTTCTTACTCTGATCTGTGCCTTCTTCTTCCAACTAGGGTGCTTGATGTATCTATTGCCAATAAAGTAGACGTCATATCCTCAGTTTTGAAGCCGAGATACTGAGAGTAAATTCAGCGCCAAACCCAACACATGCAATACATTAGTGGCCCAGATTCCATTTCCCGCCTCGATCTGAAAAACTACGGTACCCCTCCCAACGGGAGTGCATTTTGCTTTATTACCCATGGTTATTTTGAAATTCATCTGCTCTTCTTCGTAGTCGGAAAAGCAGTCCTGTGCTCCAATCATGTGAGTAGAGGCTTCGCTGTCAATATACCAGACATCAGAAGAAGCAGTGCTTGATACGCAAGTAAAATATTCCTCTAGTCTGGATGACAATACAGAGACATCGTGATCCATCTATTCTATCGTGCTTCTTAACCTCCCTGGAGAACTGCGTGAACCCTTTTGCGTTGTTGCTATAATAGTAGATTTATGTTCACTGATAGATGCCCCCTCCCTATTATTCATCTTTGGCTTTGATACCATGTGAAAAATTCAAACTGAAATCTAAAAAGTTGTTGTGATAGATTTATTTCTCCTACTTATTATTTCAATAAGTTATTATTCAGAAATCTTCCGGAAAATATCGAAATAAATACTACCGCAACATTCACAAATATATATGTAGAGAAATAAACAGTAGAGAACATAAGCACAAGAATCAATCACATGTACACAATTATTTTTGAACAATTGTCCCCATAAAAACCCAATGCGGGAAAATTGGTGAATTTCCGACTTACTCGAGAAATTCTCTAACACCCTGAATAGCCCCTGCATGCTCCTGTGTCTGTCTGCGTGATTCACTACGTAGTCCCAGCGCTAGACTGCATGATTCTGCGTGGAGACTGTGTGGTTTCTCTGCGGTACAACCTCAAGCTGCCTTTAGTGACCCATTGTTGCCCTCTGTCCCTGATCTCTATCACCATTGACTCCCTCCTCCTTCTGCTTCTACAAACTTCTCGCCTTGCAACTCCCCCACTGAAATTGAATTCTACATCAAAATGGATCTCCTTCAGGTATTGAGTGTATGCCCGACGTGTTTTCGAAATGACCGTCAAGCCTTCTTTTATAATGTTCCTGTTGGAGAACTAATGACCCAGATTAAAAGATTAATCAATGGCTAAGATTAAAACTTGACTTGATCTGTGTTTTCTAGAAGATTCACACTCTGACTTATTAATACCCTTTAATTATTTCATTTCCCTAAGTTTAGAATTAGGGTCTTCATTAAAATAATTAATTATTTTAATAAGTCATGAATCGAGTGGAATTTCCACAAACTGTTTATGGGTTCTTTGGAATGCTGTTGTCCAAGCCTCCCTGCAAAGTTTGAGACTTG
>JAXQQM020076073.1:0-13039 GCA_034641835.2 Pinus albicaulis
TAACCATTCAGCTCTTATTTCATAGCCATCTGACCTAAAACCCTACATCAAGTAACCATTTTCATAAATATATGGGTTAGGATCCTTGTCTTCCAAAGTTATTTATTTTATGTGTTTAAAGTGAATTTGTGATTAGAAACTAGAAAATTAACATAGTTTCATATATCTATATATGTGTTATGAGTTTTGTGACATGTGTAGGTCAAAAGGAAGCTTCTAAAAGACCTTTATGTGGCCTCCCAAAACCAAATTCGAATTTGAGTGGAGAAGATCATGGGATCATGAGGACATGTGTCTCATTTCTTTGTTGTATTGAAACTTCAAGAAGATATGTGTCTCATTTCTTATTTGTATTGAAACTCTAAAAAGACATGTGTCTTATCATTTCTTATTTTGATTGTAACTCTAGAGATAGAGGGAGAGATTCATGGACTCTCATTAATGAGATAACTTCTCATATTTTTGTATAAATAGGGGAAGCTTTTTCCTATCAAGAGTAGTGAAAAATAGGAGAAGAAGAGAAAGGATTAGAGAGTGTTTTGTAACAAAGCTTAAGATGGAATGGGATGTAGATTTGTGAGTTTATCAATAAAGAAGTTCAGTTCATTGATGTTGTTTTGATTACAACTTTAAGAAGTTGAAAATTTTCACCAAATTGGTAGTGGAGGGCCCTTGCTATTCGATGAGGTTTTACATGTTTTCTAGATAAGTCATTTTCAATTTTGTTTTGTCATATTTCCTTACTTAGACTGCTTTCTGAAATCATAGCTTTTAGCATTATGTTTCATGTCATTTGCTTAGATAAAGGGTCCTCATGATATTGCAGTTAGTTCCTTTCTCGAGCTCTTCCAATACATCTCTATTAAATGAATGGGATTCAATTGTAATATTCTGAGTTATTAACATTTCATTTTCTGTTACTTAGTTAAAAAGAAGATCCTCATTATACTGCAGTTAGTCTCTTTCAAAAGCTTTTCCAATAAACCTCTAATTAATGAATGAGACTAAGTTGTAATATTTTGAGTTATTGATTGTTTTGCTTCATAGAAGATCCTTATCACATTATTATTAATCTCTTTCAAAAAGCTCTTCCAATAAACCTCTAACTCATGAATGAGATTTAGTTGTAATGTTATAAGTTGTTTCAACGTTTTTTTTTATGTTTTAGGAGATCCTCATTGCATTAGAATTAATCTTTTTCACAAGCTCTTCCAACAAATCTTTAACTAAATGAATCAGATTAAGTTCTAGTGTTTTGAGTTACTTTTCATTTCATGAATGTTAATTTAGAAGCTGTAATATCCATGGATTAGGACTCTCTGTTTTCATCATTTTCTAATTAGAAACAGAACTTGCAAATAAATTCTATTTTAATTCATTTATTAACATTTCATTTTCCCCCTTTTGACATAGATCTAACTTCATCTTTTTAGCATAGAGTAGCATACTAAGAATAAAAAATAAAAACCCCAAAACATCAATAAAACATTAAAAACAACGAAGTAAGAAAAATGGATACTTAGGCACATATAGTGCATCACACTTCATCAGTTTACTAATCCTGGTCGATAATTTATGTTAGCAATTTAGGACACTAAATTGACTAAACATTTTGGTGCCATTGCTGGGGAAGTGTAACTAGGTAGCATTATTTTTTACATCTAAAAAGAATTTAATAATTTCTCGAGTATGCTATCCTCCTGCACTTTGTGTGATCTGGAGGATCAGAAAAAGAATTTTTATGTTAAAAATAAAAAAAAAATTAAAAAAAAATTAAAAAATTAAAAAAATTTCAATAAATTGTTTTGTTCAATAAAATATATATGTATATCTTTGAAAATATAATATATATCATTTTATTAACAAGTCATTTAAAAATAAAAATAAAAAATAAAACTTCCCATAATCATTTTCTTTATTAATGAATTTTAATAAAGAAAATTTTAAAAAAATAATAAAAAAATCAATAAATTATTTTGTTTAGTAAAATATATATGTATATTTTTAAATTTTGAAAATATAACCTATGTAATTTTATTAACAAAAAATAAATAAATAAATTATTTTGTTTAGTAAAATATATATGTATATTTTTAATTTTTTTGAAAATATAACATATATAGTTTTATTAACCAAAATAAAAAAATAAACTTATGGCTCATGACTAAAGGAGGCCCACGCATATGCGTGAGGCCAGCCTTTGGCTCGGCCTTGTGCATATGCGCAGGACTCCAAAGCAATAGATCCAAGCCTCTCCACACAACAAATGCAACATTGTAACAACAATTCTTTAAGCCACGTCAAGCAACGCAACCCTTCAAACCAAATGCATGTGAATCCTGCTTCGACACTTACCTGTAAACAAAAACAAAAACATGTAAATCCAAACGTTCTTTGTATAGATGCAAGCCAAAAATCTATTGGAAAATCCAATTTTTTTTTTACAGAAGAATTCAGATTGAAATTAAATTGTGCAGTGGCATTTTATTGCTTTGACGTTAGACAGGTGGGTTGCCTTAGTAGATAGTGGTTACCGAAATCACAGCAACTAGCTGAGGCACATGGAGCTCTAGGAGAAGTAAATTTTCCAAATTATTAAGCAGAGATCACAAATCTAGATCGTCGGATTTATGAAACAATTTATTGCAGCATCCCAACAATTGCAAGTCTATCTCCAGTGTTGAATAACTAGATTTCTCTAGCATATGTCGAGAAATTTCTCGAGGCAGTGCATACTAAATGCTTTACCAGAAGTACACAAAGCTGGATGAGTTTTTATCTCAGGCTACTGGCATCGTCTTCAGGTAACGGTGAGTTGCAACACTGAGGATGAGAATGAGGATTCACGCAATTCAGTCAATTACATTGAGGAAGATTTGTGAGAAGGATACCATAGATGATGAAGAGCTTCCTGGCGATAGCAGAGCCGGTGATTTTAATCCAAGCAGTATTAAAATGCTACCATGCTACCACTTTGCATTTGAGTTTTCCTATTAAACCATTTGCATATGTTTCTTGATTTAATTAGGATATTGAAATAAACAGAAATCGTTTTTCATTGCCAGAAAAACGCAACTGCTATTGACATGTGATTTTGAAACAAATTTTCTAATTAACTGAAGATAAATTTGAAAAATTCACGACATGGGTGTTTTCGGGAACGGGGGTAATTTGGTAACCCAGAAATATTTTTCTAGATTTTGTAACCGTTAGAGAGAATTTTGCGGTTCTCCAGAGCCCTATTTTCTTGTCTACGGGAGAAAAAACGGTTTTGCATAGTGAAAAGTTTGAGAACAGCAATCTGCGTTGATTTCACCCATGATCCAGTTTTCTAGATCTCAAGAAAGAAGAATTTTAATCTAATTGAAAGTCTGATGTGGCATTAAATCCACATTCTACATGATTTTGATAAATCAAACTGTCAAATTCGATTTCTTTCACCCTCTACATAGTTTGTTGATATTGACTCGCCACTTTGCATTACATACTATCATCTTGAATTACGATTGCCATTTTACTTGCCAAATAATTTATCTCAAACAGATGTCGACATGTCCCAAGCTCAAAGCCCTTTGATTGATGAAGAGAAGCCCTTCACTAATTATGTTATCACTGTTGTAACACAAAATCTTCTTTTGAGAAATTTCTTGCAGGACATTCCATTTAAAAAAAGAAAAAGAAATGTTAAATGTTTGGAGAGGCTAACTTGATGAACAGATATTAGATTGACATGAGGAAGTTCAAATAGAATCAAATATTTAATTTATATTCTACTGTGCAACATTTTTGTGTGAATAAATTTATGATGGCTCAAGTTGCCCGATGCATTTAGTTTGTTACGACGTTTT
This sequence comes from Pinus albicaulis, assembly GCA_034641835.2. Taxonomy (NCBI): domain Eukaryota; kingdom Viridiplantae; phylum Streptophyta; class Pinopsida; order Pinales; family Pinaceae; genus Pinus; species Pinus albicaulis. The sequence goes on from JAXQQM020076073.1 coordinate 3,849, forward strand.
CATTTCTTTGTGAAGGGAAACATGTTCTATGAAGACTCAAATATTAGTATTCACCAGCGATGACTTTTTTTTCATAAAAAAATAAAAATAAAAAAATAAAAATAAAAATGCATCAATAAAATAAGTAATATATTGTTCGTTTTCCTTGAGGATATACTGGTTGATTTAAATGTCAAGACTGATCATTTGCATAAGCCTGGCTACTTAACTTTCCTTTCAGGATTTTAGCTATGGAATGGTGCACATTTTGCAGCTAAACATCAATTCTGCAGCTGAAAAACTTCATTGTTTCACCTAAATTTTAAACTAGCCTAAATTTCTCATCCAACATCGGATTTTGACGATTCAAGCGTCGTTGGAAATATTTCGACGAGATCTACATAATGAGAAAACTATCATCAAAGTTTGAAATAGTAAAGACTAAAGAAATTGTTGAAAAGACACAACAGGTAACTTGAGGCACTAATTTCGAAACAGGTATAAATTCTTTTGGTTTTTCTTCGTAAACTTGTTTTATTAGTACCAATTCTCAGTTTTTTTTGTGTAAATATCATAAGCAGAGAGATTGATCACCTCTCTCTTTTGATAATCTTACATTCCATTGCAGAAGTAGTACTAGTTTTATTTTGCAGGTTCCAGGAGGAAGGACAAATGACTACAAGCGAATAGTGTCTCTCTCATAGACTACATTTATTTTACAAGAAGATGATCAGCAAAAAAGAAAGAAATATCAATGCATGAGCACATGCTAATGAAAATAAGATCCAACACTTGAAAGCCTTTTAGATGTCAGTATCTCCATTGCATCCATGCTTCCTAAGTCAATAAAACATTCACCTCATTTCCCTTTACATTCGCCATTGCATTTCTACTTAGTCATTCAATAAAATCCTCATCTCATTTTCCCTCACTGCTCGTTTTATTTTCCCTAGTTGTTATATTTTCCTTCCATGCTTTCACAAACCTAGCAATAAAACCATTCAGCTCCTCTACAAAGCTGATTCATTTCATTTCCATTTTCATTTTTTCAAATAAACCTTGATCCACTGCAAAAAATTTCATCCATATTCCTTCAAAAATTATTCTTTCATGCTCGCGTTAGTTGATGGAGGATTCCTTAAGGTCTCCCTTCTAACAAGTCTTGGCCTATCAACATCAGCACATTATCTAGGTCCAAGACTAGAGTCCTTAATATTACCTTGAGGCTTGTATGCATTAATGACAAGTTCTCTCACTGACAATCATGGAAATACATCAATTTCCCTTGATCGTCAGATCTTGCAAGTGGCTCGACATCAGCCCATTTATTCGCACTTTGCAAGATGTACTTAGGTACCTTGGCACTCATTGACATTAATGGTGATTTTGCCTCGCATTGGTTAATTACATTCATTAATGGTCGGTAATCCAATGACTTCTATTCATGCTCGACATCAACACATTTATTCGCATGACTAGAATTGTACCATCGGATTTTGTAACAATTGAAAACTACATCATTTCAGCAATGTAGCAGGAATCAATTTGTATCAGCAGCAATAAAGATCCCAATCTTGCCATCAGCACAAAGATAACAAAGAAGCAGATCAAATTCATTTGTTTACATAGTTCATAATCCAACAACATCAATAGCCACACTCTTCAGTATACACAACTCATCCACATTTAAGGTAAGTGAAGGTATGTGGTTTTCTAATTTTTAGTCATATTATTCATTAGAATGCTAAAATTGTAACTTTGGAAAAATTCCTCACTCCCTTTTTCACATTGTCATATCTTTAGTTGGGGGGGGAAGGGACATCATTTCATATCCACATGTCATACACTATCACACATTTTTATTTCATTTCCACCCACATATACTTCCCAACCAACTATTGTTGCAACATGATCCAAAAGATTATATGCCTTGCAAATGATCAATTCATTGATGAAGTAATTGATTCTAAATGTTTTCATGAACTTTGATGCAACAAAGAAAATAAAGCATTGTTACACAAGAACCATTGCTCAAAAAGAATTGGTTGTCACACAAGAACCAACCATTAAAAAAATGTTGCAATCAAATGTATTATACTTTGCCAAAAATAAAATATCAAGAAGCAAAGTTTATGAGTCAAAATTCATAAAAGATCAACTCATGGACAAATGAATCATTGCAATAGTTGCATGAGGACATGCAACAAATTTAGTTGAGGGGTATGTTGAGTCTCAAAAGTGTTTTCCATATTCATACATATTTACATTATGTCATAACCATCTAGTTCTTATTTTGATAGCCATCTGACCTAAAGCCCTACATCAAGTAACCATTTTTCATAAATATATGGGTTAGGATCCTTGTTTTCCAAAGTTATTTATTTTATGTATTTAAAGTGAATTTATGATTAGAAACTAGAAAATTAACATAGTTTCATATATCTATATATGTGTTATGAGTTTTGTGACGTGTGTAGGTCAAAAGGAAGCTTCTAAAAGACCTTTATGTGGCCTCCGAAAACCAAATTCGAATTTGAGTGGAGAAGATCATGGGATCATGAGGACATGTGTCTCATTTCCTTTTTGTATTGAAACTCTAAGAAGATATGTGTCTCATTTCTTATTTGTATTGAAATTCTAAAAAGACATGTGTCTTATCATTTTCTATTTTGATTGTAACTCTAGAGATAGAGGGAGAGATTCATGGACTCTCATTAATGAGATAACTTCTCATATTTTTGTATAAATAGGGGAAGCTTTTTCCTATCAAGGGTAGGTGAAAAATAGGAGAAGAAGAGAAAGGATTAGAGATTGTTTTGTAACAAAGCTTAAGATGGAATGGGATGTAGATTTGTGAGTTTATCAATAAAGAAGTTTTTTGATGTTGTTTTGATTAACTTTAGGGAGCTGAAGAATTTCACCAAATTGGTAGCAGAGGGCCCCTGCTATTCGAGGAGGTTTTGCATGTTTTCTAGATAAGTCATTTTCAATTATGTTTTGTCATATTTCCTTACTTAGATTGCTTTCTGAAATCATAGCTTTTAGCATTATGTTTCATGTCATTTGCTTAGATAAAAGATCCTCATGATATTGCAGTTAGTCTCTTTCTCAAGCTCTTCCAATACATCTCTATTAAATGAATGAGATTCAATTGTGATATTTTGAGTTATTAGCATTTCATTTTCTGTTATTTAGTTAAAAAGAAAATCCTCATTATACTGCAGTTAAGTCTCTTTCAAAAGTTTTTCCAATAAATCTCTAATTCACGAATGAGACTAAGTTGTAATATTGTGAGTTATTGATTGTTTTGCTTCATAGAAGATCCTTATCACATTATGATTAATCTCTTTCAAAAAGCTCTTCCAATAAACCTCTAACTCATGAATGAGATTTAGTTGTAATGTTATAAGTTGTTTCAGCATTTCATAGGAGATCCTTACTACATTATAGTAATATTTTTCTCAAGCTCTTCCAATAAACTTCTATAAAATGAATGAGATTTCACTATAATGTTTTAAGTTATTGTTTGTTTCAGCATTTCCTTTTATGTTTTAGGAGATCCTCATTGCATTAGAATTAATATTTTTCACAAGTTCTTCCAACAAATCTCTAACTAAATGAATCAGATTAAGTTGTAGTGTTTTGAGTTACTTTTCATTTCATGAATGTTAATTTAGAAGATGTAATATCCATGGATTAGGACTCTCTGTTTTCATCATTTCCTAGTTAGGAACAGAACTTGCAAATAAAACTCTGCTTTAATTCATTTGACAACATTTCCTTTTCCTTCCTTTTAATTAGATTTAATCTCATATTTCTAGTTTAGAGTAGAACATTAATAATTAAAACATAAAACCCCCAAAACAATAGTAAAACACTAAAAACAACGAAGTAAGAAAAAGGGATACTTAGGCATATATAGTTCATTACACTTCATCAGTTTACTAGCCCTGGTTGATAATTTATGTTCGCAATTTAGGACACTAAATTGACTAAACAATTACGACTCAAATAATATATCGGATGTTCTTTCCCATATTCTTCTTGGACCAATACCATAGCAATGGTCGTATATTCCGCAGCGATATATATGAAATAATCATTCTGTAATTAGGGGGAGACATTAATGATTCTTAGATTAGTGTATCCTTAAGAGAATCAAAAGAAGTTTGCACAAACTTATCCCAATGGAATGGAATCCCCTTTTTCAAGAGACGAGTAAATCCTTTAGCCATTTTGTTGTAGTTGGGTATGAACCTCCTTAGGAAGTTAGCCTTTCCTTGAAGTTTCTATAACTGAAGTAAATTTGATGGCACACACAAATCAAGAATGGCATAGACCTTCAGTGGGTTGATTCAAATTCCATCTTTTGAGACGACAAATCCAAGCAAGTGACCAGAAACAACACAGAACACACATTTGTGTGGATTTAGGCATATATTGTAGTGTCGGCGGTATAAAAATTGTAATATTCCCAATTAGCCCAAGCTAATGGGAATATACAATTTTGTTTCAGTTTTCTGTTTCATGAATAAAATTGTAAACAAGGATCCATAAAACTCCTAATTAGCAAAATAAATCAATGCCACATGTGCACATGGATAAATCTGGGCTATTTACATAAGCACACTTAGGTGTGAAAGAGACTGGAGCACTTGACCAAGTCAACCAGGACCAAATCAACAGCGTTGTTTAGATACAGTGAATCTCTTATAGGCACAGCGTAGTTTTATTTGGAGGCTTCTCATGTGAATGCAACTAAATCATTGAGATGGTTTAGGGTTACACAAGACTTTCATCCTATAAAAGGAATAGGAGGACAGCAGTAGAGGGTTGTTGATTGTGTATATTTATTAATATATTGTCTATTTAGACATATATCATTCTCTATTTTTTAGCTGAGGATAGTGTTGTTTAGCACTAGGGTGTTCCTGTTCGGGAATCCCACCTCTTCCATTGAGGAGCTCTTGGAAGAATCTTGCTAATCTCATCCACTATCAGGCATTTTTCCAAGCTCATATTCCAACTACAACGCATATCCTGTTGAGGGTTTGGTTTTCCTTGTAAGCTGCAACAAGTGGAGGCCCATATGATCAGATCTAGGCCATTCTAGGGCCTATTTTCACTGGGAAAGTCTTCTATCCCATTAGCAAGAGAGTTCTGAACCTTTGGAACTGCATTTTTTGGCATTAGGCCAATCCATTTCTTCAACCTACAATGCAATTTTCCTTCCAGGACCGCGTTATTAGCAAGAAGGAAGTTGCAGGGTGTTTTGACACACTTTTTGAGGAGAGATCTCTGGTGTTGGGGTTCTGCCCTTCACTATGGTGATCCGTGGATTAGATTTTTGATCCATGTTCTATACAGATCTTATATGCTTCTATTGTATTCATCTTCATAAATTTCTAAATATTACTGCAAACCTGCTACTTTAGATCTCATATCTACTCACTGTGTTGCATGTTTTTATCAAAACCCCAAGGGGATCTTGTAAAGGAGATTTTCTAGTGTACAGATCTGAAATAGATCTGATCTTTTGTACAAATATCTACTCTATATCTTGAGTGTAATATATATCTGTTGTAGCTAATAAAAATAATGATGTCAAGCCATTTTTCAGTCAATACATGTGTTGAAGCCCTCTTTCTTGAGGAATTTCTTCTATTCTTGTCTCCTGCATTTTGTTGTACACTGTAAGGACCTCATTATGGATCTGATTTATTGTTGTATATATGAAATTTGATCCTTCTTATTGGTATCCTACTATTTCTCTCAAAAACTGCGTTATTTTCCTGCAATATTGTTGCATATTGTTGCAGCCCCGTTCTTGGGAGTTTTTCAACTATACTAGGTGTGGGAGGTTTGTTTACCTCACCTAGTTTGATTTGTGTTTGCTCCCCTTTTGGATTTAGATGATAGATATCCAGATCTAATGGATACAAGGGCTGAAAACTCATTTCAATGCACATACTTCTGAAAAGTTCATTATTCTAGTAGGTATTGCTGAGTGTTCCCATTTGGGGATATTACAGTGGTATCAGAGCAATCATCTTGGCACAGCCCGTGATTTTCTTTCTTGAAGAGCCAAGATGTCTTTAGAAGAAGAGGGGCACCTCACTGACAGAGGGAAGAGGTACTTGAGAAGAAGATAGAAGAAGTTTGATTACACCAATGATGATAAAGACAAGGAAAAGCCCCTAAATCTGGAAGTGATGAAGATGGGAAGGAGTTTGCAAAAACCCTTCTGAAAGCCATGCAAGATCTTGCTAGAGAGATAAAAGAGATGAGATTCGACAGGAACAAGGAATATCCTAGGAAATTTCATCTTGGAGAAAGCTCCGGCATGTCTCACCACTGGAATGATCAACCCGTGAACCAGCCATAAGCTCCACAACGCTCTACTATGCCTACTTTTATAGTTGTGGAGAATGAAGAGCCTCATGAGCAAGCATCCCTTGAAGACTGCTTTGAAGAATATGAGTCTCAGAATCAGAGATTCAAGGACCACTTGATTTTTCAAGATATTTTTCACCTCAAGGACAAAATAAGACCAAGGCATCAGTATAGAGATGGTGGATTCACAGAGAATCATGATCGACATCACTCTATGGGCAGATTATTTTTACCCAAATTTGATGGGTCATCCACTAGTTCTGCCAAAGCATGGGTAGAAAAACTGGATATCTACTTTCAATTGAACAGAGTCCCTAAAATGGAAGCTATCAAGATTGCAGCGCTGCACTTTGAAGGTGAACCACACAACTGGTGGTTCCATGGGTTGTCCACATTGGGCAATGCCAATGTTACTACCTATTTTGATTTTGTTTGAATATTGGTGGAAAGGTTTGATAGAAAGGATCCAGAAGCACCTTTCATGAGCCTTGAAAAGTTGAAGCAGTCAGGTAATGCAGAGTCTTATATCTCTGAATTTATGAGATTATCTGTTATGGTTCCTGATCTGTTTGCAGTAAGGAGGGTGTACATGTTCATCAATGGCTTGGATGAACCTCTGCATGGGTTGGTTAAATCTACCAAGCCCATTACCTTGCATGATGCCATTGAGAGGGCTAGAGACCTTCAATATGCCTTGCCAAAAGCAAAGGCGAACTTTCAGAATAAGCTTTCTTTTCCTTCTAAAGGAAAGGAAGAGAAATCCACTCTTTCAAAGGAGATCTCATACAAGAAGCCTCTTGATGATGAAGTCCATAAAGATCTAAGAAGGAGGAAGCTATGCTTCACTTTCCAAGAACCATGGGTACCTGGACATAGATGTGCTACTAGTAAATCACATTATATAGAGGTCTTCTCAGATCTTGAAGAAGATTAATATTATGAGCCAAGGAGGGCTCACAGTGCTGACAATGTTGGAGGAGATCCAACACCTTCAGAAGATGAGAATGGAGCATTTTATCCTATTGTAGGAACTCTTGCATTCTTGAGGGGAGTACCTAAGTACTTTACCTTAAGAGTTCAAGGTTCAATCATGAATTATAGGGTTTATGTATTGATTTATAGTGGGGCTACCCACAATTTCATTGATGCCCATCTTGTGCAAAGGAGGGCAATACCCACTGATACTTTTGAGGGATTCTCTCTTTTGGTCCCAGGAGATAGAACAATGCAATGCATGCATTATGTTCCATAACTTTCAGTCACCATGGGATCCTACACTTTGGTGGATCACATCTTTGTAGTTGACATACCAAACACCAATGTTATTTTGGGTGTTCAATGGTTGATTACATTGGGGAAAGTCACCACTGATTGGGAGGCTTTAAAAACAGAATGGGTGGACAAGAAGATTGGTTCACTTCAAATAATCAAATGCATGCATACTTACCCTTCACACAACACTTCCACACACAAAAATAGAGATGGATTTTCGCAGTGGAAGCAAGGACCTCACTGTCCCTTCTCTCATGTTCATGAGATTTCTACAAGGAACACTCTTATCTAGTGGAAAACCACCTGGGAGGCCACCTGATTCAGTTTTGGTGAGAGATCTCTCACTACTTGATGCTCCAAAATCAAATCCAGGAGGGATGGGAGCATTAAAAGACATAGCTACAGCACTAGAAGGCTTGGGCAAGCACAAGAAGGAGGGAGATATTCCTCTCTCATTATCCTCACCCTCCTTCATTTCTGATTTTGCGATGTTGGAGGAGAAGAAGGGAAGGTATGTCCTTCCTACTTGTACCTTTTTCATAATAAATGTCAAAGAAGAGATCAAAAACATGGCAGGCATTCCTATTGATGCATCATCAGCGCTATCTTTGTTGGGGAGTGTAGATCTATATTGGAAATCCCAGTTGTTGGTGATTTATTCCAAAGATCTCCACACTTGTATGATGCTTGATGACTAGCTACATGAAGAGGGATATCTAGTCCATGAGGGAGTCATATATCATCATGATAGGATCTTCTTACCTAGAGCCTCCAATCTCAAGGAGAGGATGCTACAAAGGGTTCTATTTCAGCCCTACCTATTCTATGAAGATCTACAACACTATCATGAGATGCTTTGAATGGGAAGGCTTTGGAGGAGAGATACATCAGCATTTTCTAGAATGCAAGAGCTATGTGGAGATGGGGAAGCCAAAGGACTCTATCCAAGAGTCATTTTAGTCATTTCTTCTTTCTCTTGAAAAGGGAGAAAAATTTGTACACAATTCCATGTATAGAAGAAACATTGATGGTGAAAAATCTGATCATGTAATGCAAGCTTCACTTTCTGATTTGACACACTCTTTCACCATGTTTTTGTAGGCCATGACTCCCAAGAGGAGTGTTTTATCATGTAAATCTCATGGCAAACATTGGGCCACTGCAATTTCTGAATTTGGCCACTCCCTTGTTGTGCAAAGGGAGATTCTCTTTCATGATGGGTGCTTCCCAAAGGCACCAAAAATATCTCACATTTTCAGCCATGGTGAGATAACTTGTGTAGTAAGTAAGTGGTGGGGAAACCACTTACCATACCTGGATATGATGCAGCCAGGAGATGCACTGCGCTGGCACCATATGTGGGACTATGACCCACTGTTTGGTCAATTTAGTGTGTCCTAAATTGCTGCATTTAATTGTCAATCCGGGAATCGTAAGCTGATGAAGTGCGGCGCACTATATGTGCAAGATAACCTCTTTCTTAACTTTTTGTCGTTTGTGGTCTTTCTAAGGTAAAATGGAAATTCTAAAGTGAAAAACAAGCTTGG
>JAXQQM020074473.1:0-12758 GCA_034641835.2 Pinus albicaulis
GCCTAACCCGCTTATGACTTTGCGAGACACAAATTAACAAAATATCAACCTAAGTGAAAACACATATTCTTTCATTATATTCACTTTTGTTGAGAATTATTTTCATGAGTGGTCTTGTTGGAGTTTTATTTCGATCATGAATTTTCATTTACCTCTTCTTTTGGGTTTTCATTTTCTTTCATCATTTGTAATTTTAAAGTGTGTTGATTTCATTTTTGCTTTTGGAATGGATTTTTTGATACTCTCAAAATCTATATGAGGGGATATCTCCTAAATAATATTAGTTGGTTTACATGGGGAAATATTTACTCTACCTCTTCAATATGATTTCCTTGATCTAAAGATCATTTTTATCAAGTTTTCACTTTCTCCTACATCCACCATCAATTATGGAGAACAATGATATTTGGTTCAAGTGGTATAAGTTTACCCTTATAAAGGAACAAAGTTTCTACAATCTTTGTTTTGAGTCCCTCACATACCCATCCACATTTAAAAACTAGAAAACCTCCACATTGTTAGATGAAGATTAGTCTAGTGGGCTCAATTTTAACTAATATCACATTTATTTTGTTAAATAGAAAACCTCTAATACAACTCTGCTCTCTTCACTGAATTGCTAAAATCAATTTTCTAAACAAAGTTCATTAAAAGGGTGACACATAAGAGTGTTGGAAGTAGATATGGATGGAATTGTATAAAAACCCATTAGGGTACTAAAAAAACTCGTTGGAAGCGAGTCAATGCATACGTGGTATGAAGACAACTTTGTTCGGGTATTGAACAGGCCTGTTGCAATGAAGTGATTTCTAGAAAAAGAGGTAATTTTATATCTAATAGATGCTTACTAATCCTTAAGTGATACTATCTATATTTCCTACCCAATTGTAGAGGAAGTATTTAAAATGATAATAATTATTCCTTACATTTGGATTCATTTTGTTAGATTGGGCATTCAAGTACTTTCATATTTATGAACATATATACCTTTATTCTTCTTATCAGCAACCCTTCGAAATGGTATAACGTGCAACAAAATTTTGATAGCTTTTAATTCAATCTTTGCGAAATTTATTCCTATTATCAACCTGAGATAACTCATTCATCCTTGTGTATTTCCAATTGTTGTGGCTACAACATTGCCCATAATTTTTCAAACTTATTATGGGGCCCTCCATATGAATTTTGCTAACACCACTTTTAAAATTCTTTGGTTTGATTTATTTTGTGGTATTTTCACTTTTTCTTCTTTTCATATTTTTGTTTTTATGGTTCCATTCCATGTTTTTTGTCATAGTTTTCCAACGGTTCAAATTTCACATCGTTATGACTTACAGTTCTATTATGGAAATCTCCAACAACAATAATTTTATTTTATTAACTTAATTAATATAAAATATGTAAATATAATTAATTAATTAATCAATTTAATTACTTTTGACTAATTTATGTTAATTATAATTTAATTACTTAAGTTACTTAATCTGTAGATATTATGTTTAATTATTTCATTAATTAATTTTTTTATTTTCTTAATATTTATTAAAAAACCACTAAATTCAAAATATATATATATATATATATATATATATATATATATATATAACCAAGTTATAAATAATACATTTATTATATAATATTTATAATAATAAAAAAACATGACATCATCCCCGAAGCTTATCGCTTGGAATTTCATTCGGTTCAGAAATGAAATCACTTCGTTTGACTAAGACCCGAGCTGACGTGGGGATATTTGAAGGGAATTCATATGGGAGAAGCACAAAGGGCAAGGAGGAATATGCATTCAATACACATTATAATATAAAAGGGGGCTTAATGGGTTGATCAAAAGAACCTTGAAGTGGTGGAGGGTCCACACTCCACTCAGTGGTCTCCACTAACTCCCTCCTCTATTCCTTTATCCAACATAAACTCCTCCGTTAATTGCCATGATCCATTTTATTTATTATTTTAATATTGGTTATGTTCTATTATTTAAATTTTGTTTTATTATTATTTTTTTTTGTATTATCTAGTTTTATTTATTTATTAATTTATATATATTGAACATTAATAAACTACCTACATAACAAAATTAATTCAATTTTGGAACCCAAACTTTAACGGGTTATATCTTGAGATATACTCAATGAAATTGAGAAAATGAGGGCTCGTTCAAAAACTTGTTTGATGGAGAATAATATCAAAGTGGTTGCATGACTATATTTTTTTCGTTAAACATTTTCAAAAATTACTGGAAATAATAGATCTGAATTTGCATCAAAAATTAATTTCCTAAATTTGTTTTGAAAATTCTTCATTGGTCTAAATTTTCTTGTTGTTGAAAATTCATATTAGATTAACAATTTTTCTAGATAATATCTCCAAAGAGAAGCAATGAGAAACTAGAATTTTACTTTAAATTTATTAAATTATAATTAGATTGGTCAAGTCATTTTTCAAAATTTTAGAAATTTGAGTTTTTCTCCATTTTAATTGGTTTAAATTTTAATTTTTGATTGGTTTTTTGTAGAACTTATTGGAGAGTGTGAGGCAAAGGGATCTTGGAGAAATGGAATTGCACCAACAAAGAGGAGAAATTGATTCTTTCCAACTAAAATCAAATATCTCAGCCATTCTTTCAACAACTCTCCATTTTGGGAGATTCCTTTTGTAATCATAAATATGTTGTAGAAGAAGGATAAAGGGTTCCTCTTTTATTCAAATAAGAGATGCTAAACACTACTATGAAATAATTTATGGCTATAGGTTGAGAGAAATACTTAATTCTGATTTTTGGGTTTTTTCTTTCAAGACCCAATCTTTGTCTTTGAAACAGATATTGCACTATTGCTCTTTTCTCAAGTGGAAAAGATCAATGTCTTGGGAGGATTGTTGAACAGATTCATTTTAAAACAATCATGATATTTAGGATTTTATTTATATTCAATAATATTATTTGTCAATACAAATCTTATTATTATAATGGTAGATTTGTGCTAATTATTCCATGTTTTTCACTCTTGTTTAATATGTGAATTCTTGTCTACTAGATAAAATATATGATGTAATAGTTCTATAGATATTCTATTTATTCTTGATTTTATCTTTCATTTGAAGCCAGTTTCTAAGTAACTATTTACTCATAAATTTTCCATTCTAAATTTATTTATTTTTCATTGAAATTATGTGAACTATTTCCATGTTTGAATGAATCGTATTTAATTGTTTTAAATATTTAAAGGGAGCATGTATTTCACTTATGCTACTAGCTGTTAGAACTGATTCGACATATTGATATTCAACATCAAAATCATGTTAAATCCCCATCACCTTTAAATATTTTCACTTGGTATTTGGTAGCTATATCATATGTATCGAGTTAGACTAGTTTGCTTTGTTTTCTTCACATTAGGAAGTAGGCTTGAATTTAGATTTATATTTAAAATTATTTTTCAGTTTTAGAAGTATCCTTATGCAAGAGCAACCACATTGGTGGCTTGGATGATCTCTTGAGTTAGCTTAAGGATTACTTTCTTTCAATCTAGCTACAAGAGGGTAATTTGATATATCTCTTCTTATTGATAAGTAATTAGGAATACCACAATTCAGTAGGGAAAGTGAGGGGGTAACTAAGCCTAATTGAACCAATTGGAATCACCATTCTAAATATATAAGGGCTTAGTTTGGTGCCTTGAATGGGTGATCTCCCCATTGTTGATTTCAATCGTTTTTGTTCATCAACACCACTATATTTATATTTCCCACAATTAACATCTAAAACTTGAAATATATGATTTACATGTTTTATTAGCATCTCTTTAATTTGGGTTAGTATTCTAAAAACATTAAAATTTCCAGCAAGATAAATACTATTCCACTAGGAGAAATGATGGGAATATTAGTCATGATTTCACCTTCTACAAATAGGTTCTTTAGACTCTCTCAAAAATCAAATTCTGGGTTATGATTCTTCATAATTAATATGTAATCACGGTAATTTGAATGGCATATATAAATACAATCATACAATTTGGAAATATAAGTATAGATAATTGGGAACCATATAAATAATTCCAATTAAAATACATTATTATAGAGAATAAAATTATTTTAAAGTACATAGTATAAAATTATTTTTCGACAAATTTTATAAAGGTTAATATCCTAAGACTTTGTATCTAAACCTAGTGGTGGGATGTTATCAACATAATCCATATTTGGAATAGGAAAAAAATAAACTCCACTTTCAATCAAGTCATCACAATTATCAAGCAATAGAAACTAGAACCTATATATTTTTATTATTTAGATACATTATCGATAGCTGTTGGGATATAGAAATTAGTAATAAAATCATATAACATGAATGAAATTTAACTATAAGTGCACATAATAATTATTCCATGCTTTATTTGAAATGGAGGATAACATGAGAATTTTTTATTTGGATATACAGTAATGTCTTGCAATAAATTCCATTTGAATCCCTTCATGTTTTCAAATTATCCTTATTCATTATTAAAGATGAGGTTGAGAAAATTGAAAATTTTCCACCTTTGTGATTGACCAAATAGAGGTGGAAACATGATTAATGAGACATAATAATTGGTTCTTGGATAATATCAATAACATACACTATATGTAAATGATTATAACAAATAACAAACCCCACTATTTTTTTGAAAACATCTAACCCCATAATCCTCATAATCTTTACAACCATTTTTTTCTTTTATAGAACATTGACTCCTAAAGAGTAAAATGACACTAGAATGAAGTTTTTTCCTTCACCACGCTCTGTCAAGATTGTTGAAAATGTAAAACTCTCACTAAATTATTTTTTAAATATGTTTTAGAAAAACCCAATATTATTTTCTCACACTTGTGTTTTCCAATAGTGAACGAAAACCCAAATCTCCAATTTGTTAGGATAGTTCCACTAAAATTGACTCAATCATAGATTCAACTTACCATTGGTGATTTATGGGTTTGAGGTGTTAGTAACCCATGGTTTGTCCCATGGTATTTTCATCTGTAGCCTATTGAAAGGAATGATGAATCCATTGTAGGATGTATTTGGGTCATTGGGATGGAATGGTAAATGGGAGGAGGATAGTGTAAAATTGATTTCCTATGATATTTTAAAAGGGCATATACATTTCTCCATGGACATAACTCATAATGGATGAGCCAAATATATTCTTTCTTCTATAAATTTTGCATGATTTGGGTTTATTTATGTGCTTGTGATATTTTATTTATCTTTTCTTTTTTATGAAAATCTATGTTAGAGATGGCACTTGATATGAATGAGCTAGAGTGTGAGAGAGGCACATGAGTGTGGAAAAAAAAAAAGACTAGGATGGTTACATGAGTGTTAGGGAAAACTTTAGGTGCAAAATTTCGCCAATTGGCTATTTTTTGGAGATTTTATGAAAAAAATATTCACCCATTTGGTTAAAAATTCACCTATTTTTTTACACATAAAGGGGTATAAAAAAATTTAGTAAAAAAATGGATATCTACAATATCTAGTGAAAGTAGGGTTTTTTTTCATTGGGAATGTGTTTTGGGTTTGTATTGGTAGGGGGGTTAAATAATGTGATTTTTAGAGGTATTTTATGACATGTAGTCAAATTAAGGGTGTTTGTTAGTATGCCACAAACACACATGATATCCGACAGGTTCATTGAGTGAAGATCTTGTGGATGGAAATGTTGGTCCAATAAGAGAATTCATGAATCATTAGGGGAAGTTCGAGGTCTAAAATGGGCCTCCTAAGGAAATTATAAAATAATAGTGGAGATAATAAAATAAGATTTGATGACATCATCAAATTTTAGAGGGAAAAAAGAAAAAAAATACTTTTTCAACTCGTATTTTCAACTTATCTCCCAATTTTTTTACTCAAATTTCTAGTGGGAGTACTCATCACCAACTAGTTTTTTTTACTGTGGAAACATATTGTTTGTGTGTGGTTTGCCTCTTAGATTTTGTAGGTGTGTGTTCAAATCGCTTGTTTTCTAAGAGGCCTTAGGTCTATTTTTTTGAAACATTTTTTGATTTCGTGTGTTAAACATTAATCGTGGTTGAATTACTGAGACCCTCTCGTAGAATTCAGGGGAAATCCCCTGAGTATACACCAAGTCAATTAGAAAAGCTTAAATATGAAAGAGGTCAAAAATCAGGAACCACATCTATTGAACAAGAGGAAACATCAGTAATAATACATCCCAATTACCAAGTAAATCAACCTCAGACAGAAGAACAACCAGAAATTTTGAAATTAATTACAGTCGAGTCTGTAATCGGTGAATTCTCATATAGTCAACTTATTGAACCCGAAATATCTGAGCCTAAGACAAAATCTACCTCATATGAGTCAACTTCATAGTTCATAGCCCGAGCCCCTGGTCATCCTCATTCACCTCGAGTGAATTTTTGCATCACTGAGAACCTTCCTCCTAGCCTGATTAGTATCGAAGATATTACTGACACGGAAGAAGATATTGCAATTCCTTCGCATCAAGAATATTTAGATCTAAGGCATAGTGAATTGATTTACCATTACAACCCTTTTAAACTGAAACCTTGGTATTATTAGTTGACCAACTTTCTACATAATACTAGTCTCAATTATTCACCACGCCACATTCCTTTTTACTCCATACCCAGAGGTATTTACATGCCTTAATCAAACATGTACGGTGAGTCATCCATGTTATATTCATCGCCATAAGTTTTTTTGTATGGTGTTCCATCAATTCCTACTGGATACCAGTCTCTCTCTGGTACTTTCTCAAGAGAATCTCCCTCTTCTGAAAAACTTACACATTCAATTGGGCTTAATGAATTTGATACCAATAATTTGACAATGGAACAAGTCTATATGATGTCTAGAAATATTCCTTCACCTGACCCTCAAGGTAGCAATTTACCACCTGGGGGGCAGTATACTCCTCAAGGGCAACCTCTTCAAGGGAAGTGCCCTATACCAGGGTCACAATCGCTTCAAGGGCAGTACCCTATTCCATGGCCACAACCTCTTCAACGGAAACACCCTATGCCAAGGACATCAACCTCCTTCGGGGAAATAGTTTTATCAAGAGAAAAAATCCTTTCTAGGAGGTCAACCATTTACTCGAAATTATCCAGCAAATTATCAAACTTACATTATAATACCTCAAACTATTTGTGGCCAACCTTACGCACCACAACCTCTAATGGGAGCTCCTTATCCCAGAGTTAACACAGTGTGGAACCCGTTGTTGAACCAACAAAATTTGAAACCTAATATGCAAGAACCTTATAACCAACCTCGTCAATCAACTAGTCAATTTGGTTATACCCAAGTCTAGCAACATGCCCAACCTACACTTCAAATTTTACCTCAGGTATATGTACCTAGTAGTTAGCAAGCTGGTCCAAGTAACTCTTGTCCAATCTGCTATGAAAAATTCTATTCAACAACCAAGTACACCTATCCCTAGAATTTTCCCAAGTCCCTATTGCTACAAGCCTTCAAACAACGACAACAATTATATCACAACAAATCCCATAAGTCACTGCTCATACACTTGGACCCGTGGTTCAGTCTACTATTCAAACCTCTGCAGGAAAACCTGCTATAGCTACAATTCAGTTTGTTAATCAACCGTATCAAGGGAAGTTTCAATATGGATCCATAGGACAAAATCCAGTCTACCAAAGTCAACGATACCCTGGTTATATGTATCAGATACCATTTCAACCTCATTTTGGTATGGATAACCCTAGATACCCCAGAGGTATTTGAATCCTATCTGCATAAGCTATTCCAGGCTACCCTGGATATCCTCTTTTGAGTACTGGTATCGTTCCTCAAGGTTATCAGTTTACTCAACAAGACCCTAATCGTTAATTACAATTCATTACAACTTTAGAATTGCCATATTTTTCGCACCTCACGAACAATCCTATTTACTATCTTCCGTTTTTGCCGCCAATTCCTAATAAGTTTCCTAGTGACATACCTAAGTTTGAACAAAAATCAGGAGAAGACCCCTCAAATCATGTTATGAATTATCATCTTTGGTACGCATCCAACTCTTTGATCAATGATTCTATTCGATGGAGGCTTTTTCAAATAACATTGGTAGGCTTAGCTACAAAGTGGTATATTGAAGTACCACGTGGCTCTTTCAATAATTTCAATGTGTTAGCAACAAATTTATTAACTCACTTTCAGTTTCCAGTTCGTTACGACAATGGCACAGAACTCTTAACTTCATTAAAATAGAGTATGTCTACATACATTTCAGATCACATACATGAATGGATATGTAGATGGTGTTTAGTGAAATTTTTCATTCTGGATCAAATCTTGGCAGAATGGTTCATCAAATCATCACTTCTAAAGATCAATGAAGACATATCTAAGGGAGGCGTTGCTACATAAGAACAAGTCATATCTCAAGCACAGTAACTAGACCATGTATACACACAGTCTGGTACTTTATACGAAAAAATTCCTAACTTGCCACGCCCAGGTCATATAACTACAAATCCTTTTGGTTGTCATTCTGCAGATAGTGTAATTGGTACTGTTAGTGCTAACAAGAGTAATAAGAAGTCATCCAAACCTACTTCTCCCATAATAACTTTACCATATTCTCCTAAAGGAGATTCTTCCCTTGAAACTTCTTCCAACATTCATGTTGTATATTTGTCCATGACTAAAGCTAAAATCGGAAATAAGAAGAAAGGAAAGAATAAAATAAACAAAATACATCTCCTAAAGAGAAAACACAAAAAACAAACCAACTGATGAAAAGTGGAAACCTCGTTATCCATGTCTTATATGTGACAAGGATCACTACACTAAAGAGTGTCCACATCGGTCCGAGGTATCCGAATTTGTCAAATGTTCACCCACACCTGTTTTCTTGAAGGATCAATTTCCCATTCAAGATAGTAAAATGATTGGATCATCTTCCAATTCATCGACAAATATTTTAATGATGTCTATGGTTATGGTTGCAACACGGTCTCAATTCCATGGAACTAAGAATCCTGTAACTGGTAAAGAGACTGAATATTCTAGTCAAACACCAACCATACCTCCTTAAGTTTCCTAACCACTTCAAATCAAGAAACCTAATCCTAATCTCATGATTAAACCACTTGCTAAAGGTGTACTTAGTGTTAGCCACCTATAAATTTTTGTTAAGCAAATAGGTGGCTAAATATGTTTCTGAGTCTTCAAGAGATACATTTCCTTTGAAAAACTATCATTCTTGAAGCCTCCATGTGCCTTCTATCCTTTAAAGGACTTTCATTGCTGTTTCCATTGAAGAAACCTACTGTTTTGAGAAAAATAATGCTTCAAAAGGCCTCTGTAATTGCCCATTTTCACTCATTTCCCTTCATTTTCATTAAGCCTCCTTTTCCTTTTTAGAACCTCCATATCCCTCTAAAAATCCACCAAAATCCTTTTAAGCCACTAAAAATCCCTTTTACAGTTTTAAAACACCCTTTTCCCCTTTATCGAAAGCCAAGAAATTCCTTAAAAAACATTGATTTTGGCTTAAAAACACCCTTTTTTCATTGAGGCTTTAAGCCCCTTTCGGCTTAGCCCTTAGCCCCATTTCCGCATGTGACCCGTGCCCAGGACCAGGCGCTAAGCCCCATCGCACAATCACAATTAAAGCTTTCATTATCACCTTTTCCTTTGTTACTTATATTTTTCCGATGTGATGAGCTTTTGCTCTGTCGACCTCCGTTGCAATCTCCACCGTCGATCTTTCCAGATCTGACAGTCAGTGTTAATCGTATCGTGCCCCATCACCTCTCTTCATTACCCCTCTGATTGTGTATCCACTATTGATCTCTTTCATAATCTGACGGCCCTCGCATGATCGCCCATCATAAAAGTCTTAAGCACCATCCCATTGTATCCTCCGATTTGCGATCCCTGATCTAATCCCGACCATCCATCCATACAGATCTGACGGCTGAAACACCTTTGCACTCCCCTCCTGCGCCCAACATCATCACTCCGCCGATTTAATCTAAACCGTTAAATCCACAAGAACCAACAACCCAGATTCAATTGTGCTCTGCTCATGTGCCCTCCATCATTTCCCCTCCGATCAAATCTCAACCGTTGATCTCCCCTCTGATCCAACGATTCGTGCTAAATCACAAAATCAAAACCTCGGAGTCTTCGCCCCCTACCTTTCTCCGATGCAATTAAATCTTAGTCGTTCATTCCGATAGAGACAATGGTCAGGATTTAATCCGCTATTGGCCCTTCCCACCTTACCACCCGTGCATCTTTCCATATCGCGCTCTCATTCCCACAGTCAGATCTCTCTGCCTTTCATCCAATGGCTGAGAATGCATATCACGTAATTTTCGCGTCTGAGGTTTAATGTTTCAAAATCACGCGATAAAAGCGGTTTTGGGAGGACACGTGTCAGGCAGTGAGGCATATCGCGTTTTTTTGGAAAAATTTCAAAACCACTCCAAAGCTGCGTGAAACCACCAGGTTTTTGTTAAAACCACCCCTCACTGATATAATTCTTCATTTGATCTCGACCGTTCATTTGATCTAGATAAACGGCCCACATTACATTGCGTCTTCATCCATATTACTTTCATCATACCTTCCAAAGGACTTCATCGGAAGATCTCCACCATTGATCTCTTCCAGTGATCTGACATTCCACATTCAATCTTCCTCCTCCCTCCTGGTCCCACCACCAAATGCCCCCGATCTCTTTCATTTTAGCCTTTTTCCTTTGTATTCGCCCAAACATTAAACTTTTGTGTTTTAACACTAAAAGTTATTTTTTCCACTTGATTCAGTCTAAACAACTTCACCAGTGAATCTTGACCGTTGATCACCATCTATCAGTCTAATCGGACGGTCCAGAATCCTCCTCGCACCAGACCTCCATCAGATCATTTTTTCACCATTACGCATCAATTTTCAACCGTTTTTCCACTGCATCCACCAGCTCCATCACTGTGCCACCATCTCCATCAGCCTCTACATCAACGCCCCCCATTCCCTATGGATTTATTAACATGTTTATCATCTTTTTGCAGGGTTACAAATGGTAAAAATCATCCTCTGTCTCAATATCACAGACAAGGTAATACAGGACGTAGAATGCCATTTTTTAGAGCCAGAGATAGCAGGAGAGACATCTAGAAAGGGTTCAAAGCATTTTTTTACCCAAATCAGAGTTATTAACTCTGTTTCAAACCTTTCGGCACCATTGAAACCTGTTTATCCACAGACAAGATAGAAGAGAAGCAACAAAGAGTATCAGTGAGAGATTTAAGGGATTAAAGCCTACTGTTGAAGATTAAATGCTATAATCCAGTGTTTAAAGGACAAAGATACATATTGAAGATCCTTATAATGATCCAGAAGGCTAATGAGGCCTAAAGCACATGAAACAAGCCATATCAGCATTTTCACATCAACAGAATGTTCTTTCCCAAGAAAGGACAAGTTCCCATAATGATTTTATTCTCCATTAAGTTCTCGTGAAGATCACCACCCTCAAAAAAGTCCTAAGATTTCCAGAACATTAGTTATAAAGTATGGAAGGCCTGAAAGTCATTTATCTACCTTACTTATCCCAGAGTACAAACAGAGTACAAAACAGCCAGAAAGTACCTTAGAAACATACCTCTGAAGTAATTATTAGCATGTTGAAGACCCATAGTTCATCCAAAGAGTACTAAAAGTCAATACAGGGATATTAAGATAGAATGGGCTACAAGAACACTTCTCCCTCTGTTTTAATGATGCATTTAAGTTCTATCTACCTCTACAGTCACTCTTTAAACTATAAGAACTCTTCAGAAATGCATTATAAATGTTGGTTAACCGTGGATTGTAAGTTGTTTCATCGAGATAGAGTTCTGTGTGTATACGCTGTAAAATAGGCTGGGAGATGATTTCAGACTTATTCAAGTTGTTGGACAATGATGTATGTGACTAGTGTCGCTCTTTAATATGACAAGCATGTTCATTGGATCCTGATCTAAATCAGTGGTGAAGTGTTATATATTTTATTGTTTTCCCCTCTATTATGCATCACATTTCATTTCTTTGATAAGAATCAATAATCTAGCTTAGGATTTACTACTCTGAAGTACCCTAATGCTACCTTCTCTTCTTATCTTTTATGTTTTCTGCTAATTGTGTAATCTAAGAACAAACTCAGGATAATTTAACCAGTATAGTAGTTGGTTTTATCCATGCTTGCTGATGTATGAATTTAGAGTCTATTTTTAGATGTTCTTGTCTGGTTTTAACTGAAAGAATTGAGAAACTGGGAGATTTAGAGTTAGTTCTTTCTCACTAGGGTCCTTTTCCAATAGTTTTCCTTTCTAAGATCCCTTAAGTTGAATGTCAAAATAAGAGAGCGTTAAAGGTATTTCTCTGATCTTAGGCTTCACATTGTGTCCACCTTGAATGTTTTCTATTGTCTGAAGTGTTAACCTCATTAGGAGTTTGATCATAGACGGTTAAGGCATTCCCTGTCCCTAGATTTGCTCCTAAGTGGTCAGCTTGGAATGTTTCCTTGTCATTCACCTTCATTTCCTTATCATTTCATCCCATTACTATCATCTTAAGAGATCCTCTGATTTAGACGACTAGCCCATTTGAAAGCTTTGGATATTGAATTGCAAGTCAACCCTTTTATGACCCTGTTGAAGCCTCGAAAATCGCTGCTACAACATTGGGGGATAAC
>JAXQQM020086161.1:0-29688 GCA_034641835.2 Pinus albicaulis
AAGAATCGTGATGTTCCCCCATGAGGGTCGCATCATTGTCGACCAATTTACATACCATGACAAGTGACCTCTAACAAATATTGATTTCATTCTACCCTATGTAGACACTTCTGTCGAGACGCTTACATGGTACCAAGAATATGGCCCTAGCTAGTTCAAATCGTCATCCATCCTTGGGTTATTCCTAGGAGATCCCCCTAATATACCAAAATCATCATCTGGCGTCAGAGAGGTTCCAGTGTACATTATGTCCTCATCAAGCACTGAAGCCAACCAAGAAACAGAGACGAGGAGTAACGACACCAATTCCTCGACCACGACAGCCTCTCTAGCCTACGCTGCCTACCAAACTCCTTTCCTCTTCCCCCTAGTTAGTTTTGTGTCGCAGCAGGTCATGGCCACGATGGTCCTACCAAACTTATCATTGGTAGACCCAATTTGGTACATAGTCCCACCTACCACAATGGGAGTCATGCACATCACCTCTATAGGGTTAATCCCCGTCAATTTTGAGTAGGCACCAACTACTTAGGAGGCTGTCGCAAACATCCCTGCGAAGGAAATTCCCATCGAAAAACCGATGGTTACAACTAAGAACACTAATAAATAGGGGAAGAATGTAGAGAATCCCACCATGTAATGGAATTACAACCTTGCACCATATGCAACATAGTAGGCCACCCTACCCACATCTGCCCAGAGCTTGACGAGTTAAAACCACTCCTTAGCTCCATGGTAAATATCATGGCAACAAGTTCCTATAAAAAGGAACCAACACCAAAAATCAAGTCAAAGCATTGTATACCAATCACACATACACTATATGCAGCCATTATGGGAACTATACCCATCATTGCCTGGGAATTGCACGTTACAAATATGGACACCTTACACACCATCGAGAAATCCTATATAGAGGATCCTCCATCCACTATACGGAGAAGAGCCTCACATCATTGTATACCTACAGGAGGAACGATTACCACCTAAAATACTCTCGTTCATATTCCCCTCCTATCATACGTTGTGCATTGTGCGACGAACGTGACCACTTCATAGACAAGTGCACAACCCCGAAACTCATCCACTGGTGGTAAGTATACTATGTTGGTTTGTGAGCAACACAATTTACATGTCCGATATGTGCCGACAATATGTGCTGACAACCACACTTTAGAACAGTGCCATTACATCCCCTGATTTCTCTTAACAGTAGCTAGTTTGCACTTAGCCATATTTCGCCTCTCCCAAGAAGACTCCTCTGACTCTAAATCCATGAAAAAATCAGCAACTCAAGAATATGTGATGAGTAGATCCATCCTCTTCCTGTCAACTGAAAAGCAACCAGCCGAGGAACCCTTAGTCACCCTCGATTTCCCTCCATGGAGAAGAACAACATGTGCATTATGTAACAAATGCAATCATGTGGTCACCATTTTCCTTGACTTAGAAGCACTATGCCGCTTGTACCCAGTCACGTCATAAAACGAACAGGACGGGAACCCCATTTCTAGGATTTTTTTCCTAGTGGGTTAGGGAAATCACCACGAGTAGCGTTGTACCTATATCCTGTGAGTACACCCTCTAATCGACATGATACATCAATTAGAGACAAAATTCCAAGATCTTATCAATCCAAAACCTAACAAGCATGATGGAAGGTAGAACTCCCACGGGCAGTCTACTCCATACCCATTTCGGCATAATGAGCAAGTTAGGAAGGCATGCCAACCAAACATGACCCAGGTTCAACCTAGGATAACATGCGAGCCACCAAGTCAATTAGTGCAAAGAACTGAAGCACCTCGCAAACAATTTTTGCATAGCCTCTTCCATCCCACAAAGACATCTCTCTAACCAAGAGAAAATCACGCACATCTATTGTCGAATTTTCTCACACTTTCATCAGACAATAAAATGTGATCATCCCCCAAATATTAGAGTAGCAAGAGCGGCGTTAAGTCTACACTCCTCGTGAGAGTTACACATACCCAAACCAAAAATTTGGAAATGGGAGCAGAGGACCCTCTCCTCTACGTCTGACCTCATCCGAGTGTCCACTTCTGGGATGAATAATAGCGTTGATTCCCACACAATCTACTTAGTTGGCACAGTGGTGTCATGCATCATTTTTACCGACCATAACCATGAACCAGTGGCGTTCCCACTAATGGAAAAATTCAGGCACCAATGTACCAGGCACAACTTCCATCTCCCGAAAAGTGCCCAGCCTAACGAGGAATCTAGCCTTGCGCTCATGCAAGCTCCCATGTTGGAAATTCCTCCCCCACTAAACACTGAGGACATGATAGACCATATACGATTCATATCATCATGTATCAAAACCATGACTTGGGGTGTATGCTCATCTATCACAGGTATCAAGTCAGCTGCAACTACGAGAGTAGTTTTACCAACGACAATGCAAACCCAATCTGTATGCACTTTGTCAACCACGTCTAGTTGCACCACATTGACGATGGAATCCTTTTCGTGTCTGTCAACCAGTCTACTCTGTCCGAACCCTTCGCACCGCTCGCATAGAATCAATCCCCCTTAGGATCCCTATTTCATTCAGACTAGGATATCCTTTGTGCCATGACAGCCAGACATCATGGGATGCAATGCATCACCACTCACTTTTTTCTCCCAAGAAAAATTTAGTCCTAACAAGACAAGAGAACAAGAGATTTATGCGATTGAATCAAAATATTTCTCTCATCAGAAATTTTATTAGTTCAAGAACCCCATCTCAACGCTCAATGTGTTCAAGAAGGAAACATGTCTTTCAATAATATTTTAAATGTGAAGAAAGCAAGTTTTTCAATTGGGGTATTTTTTTTGCAGGTATTGTGTAAACCATCCATCGCTTCATCCACTGAAAGTTCCATAGCATGTATCATTCTATCCTCAACATGATAGAGTCCCATAAAAAACTCTGCATATCCTGACATCATTTCTCCATAAGAAATTAACCATAAGTTCCAAGCACCCAACCATGTTTATCATTTCCCCACCTTGCACATGATAAACATCCTTGTTGGTCGGTAGAGCCTCCCCTCCATGGCGCCCGTCACTCAAAGTAGACCATATATCAGAAAAATCATGACGCCATGGCCATACCACTTTTTTCTAGGAACTACTTCATGCCTATTCACTGACCATGCATCAAGTCAAGTTTTACCATATCAAAATAAAACCCCTTTCCCGAACTACCAAGTTTTGCAAGCAGATTGAAAGTGCACTGTCGTGCCTCACATTTGGCTCGCCATACCTCCATCATCATAGCCCATCTGCAATAATTTCCATCTGCTTCATCACCCCCACACAAGATACCAACCAATGGCCCCCCCACCCTCAGCAAAAACACCCTCCTGACATCATCAGTGAGTGAGAACTTTCATGTTTTGGGGCACCCGTCTTTGTGTTTTGTACAATCCAAATCCCATTGTTTCATTCTTTCGGTAAGTGTACAAAGACTGCAAACAGTGAACAATGTCCCCCACTCATCCATCCATTTTTTCTCCCATGGAAACAGTCCCTGGTCACCCTCAGTCGGAGTATCACACCTTTCACGCATAAGCCACCATGACATTCATAAATAACATATACCCACCCTGGACATCCTACCGACTGCAGGGATTTCCCCATCATAAATAGTTATGACTTCCGCCAAGCCGCTTTTTATACTCCGACCTTGGGCCACTGAATCCCCATCATTAGTTTTCAGTCACCCCTCTCCATCATGCCTATAACCAAACCCTACTCATCAAGATACGGATCCCTTGTCAATGGCTCTCTCTTTGATTGAGGCTTCCTTTTGTGATTTCAACTCCCTATTTTCAAAAAGGCGATACAGCGGATTACCCCTCACCAAAATAAGGGCATCCTTGGGTGGCACTATGGGAACCATCATTGCCCATAGATGTCATCGATCCTCCTAAAATTTGACTATGACACAAGCTTTCATGTTAATATGGTGTCGTACTTTACAACCATTGCACTTTGCTCAGAATTGTCAAAGATCCATGCCATTATAAGCATCTCTTTCAGCCATGCTTACACGGTAATGTCTTAGTCATACACCCATGCATACAATGAGAATTAATACATCATACGAGCTTGCACATGAGTACCACATTCCACCATTTTTTCAAAGAAAAAACGCCCTGAGGGGCATCGACTCATCGTCTTCCATCAACCAAATCAGCGAGATCACTACCATAATAGTGACAGACGGAAATCTATATCTTCCAAATACATTTGTTTAGCTAGCCTAAGCATCCACGAGCATGAGATATGCAGCCTCATTTAAAACATATGTTACTCGGGGAATGCTCACTGTGTGAGACTAAAAAAAAATTATATGAAACACATAACATGCTTAAGAGACTAATAAAAACACATAACAATATTATGATTTGCAAATTGGAACTGGAAGAAAGGAGATACGAAAAAACAAGTAAAGTAGACAATACACACAACAAATTGGTAATAAGTCCTCAGTAGTATCATTCCATTTCATTCACAAAAAATATTACAGATCATATAAGTCAAAATTATATAACCACCAATCAACCCTAACTTCATATCAGTTTGGCATATATATGCAAAATATGAAATTTTCATCTCCCACAGAAAAAGGTAAATTTGTTTCAAAATTCATTACAACCTCGTTCAAGAGGTAAGGTTTATCTCTTAATCTTAATTACAAAGTGCTACATTAAAAACAAGATAAAAATCATGAAGGCATCATGAAGGTTGTCACTCAAAAATGGTTGTGTGAGTTGGAAGCCTATTCTAAGACTAATCTTCTGTTTTAGTGCAACCAATCTTCAGGAAAAAGTGTAAAAACAGTGGGAATGACATGTGGTAGTCTCCTATTAAATGTGCAAAACAGAAACATGATATTTCAAACAAGGTTGGATATAAGACACATGGAAACATTCATTGCAACTGAATAACCTCTCCACTTCATCTATTTAATGTCACCATCATGATTCAAATCAAAAAGTAGCCCATTTCCATCATATGCTGATATTTCAAAATAATTTCTACTTTCGCAGAAAAGGTAGAAATAACCGGAAAACATGGAACATTCACCCGAAAAGTTTTCTTCAAATCATCCTTGTTCTTCATTCATCAAAGGTCCAGAATAGAAGCAAATATTCTTATGGCTTCTGCTTTAGTTACCCTTTTATTAGACCTCTTTTTCTGTGCCTTGCTCTTTGACTGAGCTTTCTTCTTCCTTTCAATTTTGTCTTCTGGGCTTTCTTCAATGTTGATAATTTCATCCCTCAGTTTAGGATTGGCAATAAGCTTGTTGTTTAGCTTGAGTTTGTTTCTTGGTCTAGTATGAGGTATTTTGACATAAGGATTAGGGATGAATTTGGACCTCTTTCCTCCATGTATAAATTTACTAGACTCTGCCTCCTCATCTTTTGATTCTATGTACTCAGGATCATTACTGTCTTCAAATGAGGAATAGGAATGTATCTCATTTTTCTTCCTCTTATTGATCGAAGAACAAATGGAGGATACTAATTTAGCCAAGGTAGGCTCTTCTTCTATGGTAGGCTCTATCATTTCTGTTTTCCTTTCTTGAGAGAAAGAAAAACTTGTGAGAGGGTGGACTCAGTGAGAGATGTGCCACTGTTTGGCTGCACTTGATGAGATGACTTAGGAATCTGGCTTGAAATTTTCATACCAGGGTTGAATTCCACTGGTGAGAAAACAGGCTTAAGTGCAAGAAGACCAGAGTTGACTTCCATTGGTTTTTCTGCCATGAAAAGTTTCTTCTTAGGCTGGCTTCGTGAAGAGGAGGCAATTTGTTCTTTATTCTTTGACATAGGCTTCTTAGGAGAAGATGGTGAACTATGTGAAACAGGGGCAACACTGGTTTGCTCATGGATGTCTTTCTTCTTTGGCCTCCTAACCTTTCTTCTGGAATCAATACTACCAAACCCTTCCTCTCTTAAAAACCTATCCCAAGTATTTTTCTTCTTTCTGAGATGATAGACAACTAAAATTTTAATCAGCCCTCTGTGATACAAATTGTGCAAGGAGTAGTTTGGAATTTTCTGTAGCTTGAGGGACATTTTAAGTAGAGATTTATACAGAAAATAGGGTAGGTTCAAAGGTTTTTCTCCTGAGATGTGGGCCAGGAATCTAGATGTGGGCCAGGAATCTCAACTGATAACGATGAACAGAAGAAAACCTCCCTTCGCATGTGATGTATTTCTGGATTGAAGTAATAACATGCTGCCACTCGGCTCTAAAACAAGAAATATGAGTAGTTGAATTCCATTTCATATGAGCATATTCGGGCTTAAGGTAAGAACTTACTTCTTCAGGCAGCGCTTTGCTTTTAAACTAACGATCACTAGTTGCAGAAGTCTGGGTTGCACGGGATATGATAGCCTCGGAAACGCTGAATGTTTTACTGCATAACCTGACCTTTTCGCCATTGAAAGACTCAGCAAAAGCTTGAACCAGTGCCACGTTCTCCATAGAAAACTTCTGGAGGAATTTATACCAACCTGCAGTTTTGAATTGTGATTTTTCCCTTGCATCCACAAATCTTGTGTTAGCAGGATTTGACCTATTTACATTTCCTCCTTTCCCCGTTTTTCGACAGCTAAACTGCTCACGAATACAACTATTGAACTCTAGTTGCAATACTGTCCACGAAACCTGAGACTGCTTGCTGTAGGATTGGTTTTGTTTACTTGTATCATGCACAGAGGCCTCAGGTTGAGTGATCATTGAGCTCTCTTCTCTAATTTCGCGTCTGCAATTATGACAAGGAGTAATGACATGTTTTTGAAATGATTCAAAATCCAGTGCCAAGTCATCCCACAAAGCTTCACACTTCCACCTTATCATTACATGTGCTTTCTTCCTTGTATAAATCTTAATGCAGCACAAAACTACATTTTAACATGCATTACATAAGAAACTGTGGTTCTTGGGCCCCATAACCTAGTGACCAATCAGAAGCAATCGCACATCGCAACTTTTTGTCTTATCACAAATCGGTCATTGGCAAGTTTAACTCTACACTAATAATGGCTAAATCGTAAACTATGTGATGTGTGATATGCGTTGGTGCACTATGCCGACACATGCCCCTTCGCTTGATCGCATCACAAATCAATTAACATACCATGTGATTGCCTCAACGATAAACTTTAAAAACTGTGATTTGCGAAATCACTCCATTTGCGCTTTAATCTCCATCATTGATCTGCGCCCAGATCTGATGATTTTCCTTGCTCGCCCTTCATCGCATCACAACTTATATTGTTTAGTTTACGATGTCATCTCAGCCGTTGGTCTCTTCCCCTTCGTATTTGTGATTGGATCATGGTCGTTTTCTCATCTTGCACGCAGTTCTTCTCCATCGCTTCATTCCTTACTCTAATTCCTGGTGAGCTTCCTTAAAACATTCTTTGCTGCTCTTCTTCGGATCTCCCCCTCTGTTGGTCAATCATATTTATTCAAGTCGTGCTTTGCTTTTAAATAACTCTGGTTGCAATACTATCCACGAAGCCTTAATTTTCTTACTTTGAAAACTGATTACTTGTTTACCTGTAGCCTCTTTATTGAGATAACCAAAATCTTAGTGAAATAGCTGCGCTTTTCACTGTGTGGAATATATGACTTTCATTTATGAGAAATATTTGACTTTTACTGCATTACTGTTTTGACAATGAATTTTCAAAAAAGGTAGCTATTATTCCAGAACAGATGACTGCAACTTTATTACCAAAACAACGACTAACCTTCAACACTAACGTAAGTCAAAATAGAGATTTTAACTTATTTTAGGACTCTAAAACACTATGACACCTATTCACTTAAAAATACCTTGATGTTGGGACTCTTTTTAACTTTTATTGGAAATGACTCAAACTTTGGACATGGACTAGGACACAATAAAAAAAAATTGAAAACAGTGACACAATGGTGATTACACCATTAACATTTTTAGTGCTAACAGTGGCTCCTATTGGGGATGAAGTCCTCCCTGTGAGGCTTCAAGGACTGTAGAATAAGTACCTCAAAAAATCTTGAAAATTAGAAGACTTCTTGAAAATAAAGACTAGGATTGACCACTAGCCGACATATTGACCCAAGACCCACCAATTGTTGGAATACCGAGAGGGGGGGTAAATCAATACTCCCTTCAATTACTAGTTAATCTTCAATTATTATTAGTATTTGTATAATGATAGCAAATAAACAAGAGGAACACAAATGCACACAGTTTTTAAGGTGGAAACCCACTCCAGGACAAAAACCACCTAATGCTTTTCTAACAATTCTTTAATATTCAACTCCAATTTAAAATAAATCTCCAACTTCTTAGAATATAGAAAAGCATTCTTCTCCAGCTCCCACTGGATGGACACTCTAATGCCCAAGATTCTTCAGTAGTCAACTGAACGGATGCCCCAACAACCAATGAGCTACAACTCACCCTAGCACCACCCTACCACCCTATAGAAGAATAAAAGAAGAATGGACTCCCGTACCAGGGAAAATGGTCCACTTTACAATGATATAGAAAGATGTAGAAGAAGAAGATATACTAGACCATAACCCCAACTTTGACACAACCACCTAATGATGATCCTAGACCTCCCAACACTGCCTCTTCAACCCTTGGCAGATAGACACTAGTACAATTTTTACAATAATGTATTTACAATGACTTAGTACAAAGATACCTTTACAATGATTGTATGCAGTGCTGCCCACTTGAATACTTCATATGATGAACTTCTTGCTACTGTTATGCACCTTGGTTGATGCTCTTGTCATGCTACCCTCTGCTGCACCTTGCTTTGCTTTGTTTACAAATTTCCCATTCTCCTTCGTAACCAAATACAACACATGATCTAGCGTTTTATTGCCTTCTAGGAGCTCGATATTGAATATGGTGTATCTCTGTCATTTAAGATCCTAAATATCGGATTTTTGGTCCTATAGTAGTCCTCTAAGTCATATTTCAAATGCCATAGGTCTCACCCAATTTGGACTCTTGAAGAGAGAGTTATACCCAATCTCTCACAATGCCCTAATTATGGACTGTTTCAGTAAGCTCACTTGTATGGCATGCCACGTGTCACTGTTTCTTCATTTTACTCTGAAATTAATAGAGAAAAAATTAGAGACTATTCACTATCCACCATTTTTTACGGAATTCCAATCTGATACTTAGAGAGTGAGCTATGACAAATTTACCAAGGTCACCTCTTTGAGATGAATTTCAGGAGCCTACAAAAACCCTGACTTCCACAGATCATATCTCCAAAAATATTGCGCACCTTGATCTGAAATTTTACGACAGCTTCCTCAGGATTTCGGCTTCACCTCATAAAAATTTCAGATTCTGAACCTTCGTAGAAAAAACGTTAGAGCGCAAATTCCACGATGACCTGTTTCAGATGGCGAAACCCTTACCTAAGGAGGAAAAGAAACAATTTATATAAATTCTTAAGTTGAGAGGGGCTTCAACAAGTGAATGTGGGATGGATTTTAGGAGCTTAAAAAATATTAATTATGACTTTTCAATGACCCATGCCCCAACCCCATGAGGTTTTAGCCCACTAACTTGGGGTACAAACTTCAAACATGAATATCTCTCAAACCGTGAAGAATTACATGGCGTGCCATGTATCAACAGAAACATCTCGACAAGTAGAAACCATCAAAAGCATTATTGACCTAGAATATATTAATTTTTTAGGTCAAAATTTGCATGCAATATTGGGTTATCCCCTGGTGCTGCTTGGGTTGACATCAATGACAACCAATGATCAACAATCTCCCCCTTTGGCATTGATGGCAACACAAGTACTCCCCCTGCGATCATGACACCTATTCCTACAAAATTCTCTCCCCCTTTGACATCAATGGTAAAGTGTAACTCCCCCTGAAACATAACCATCCTATGAACCTGTACACACTTCCACTCCCCCTGACACACAACTGTCCTGCAGACCTATAATCTAATAAGAACTTGGGAGAATCCCAAGCTTTTGACAAAGATATTCAAATGCTTCATGAGGTAAAGGTTTAGTGAAGATATCAGCAATTTTTTCTTTTGTACAAACATACTCAAGTTTTATATTCTTTTCAACGACTTGTTCTCTAACAAAATGATATTTGATCGGAATGTGTTTTGTCTTTTAATGCATGACAGGATTCTTGGAGATGCTGATGGCACTAGTGTTGTTCGGAATATGGGAATAGGCTCACTGAATTGTACTTGAAGATATTGAAAAGTTTGTTTCATCCAAAATACTTGAGTACAACATGATGCAACTGCAATGTATTCTGCTTCCACTATAGATAACGAGATTGAAGCTTGTTTTTTTCTCAACCATGATACAAGACAACCACCTAGATAGAATGTTGCTCCACTAGTACTCTTACAATCATCAACGCTTCCTGCCCAATCTGTATCTGTAAAGGCTTGAATAATGAGATTGTTACCCTTGGGATACCATAAGCCATATTCTTCTGTGCCCTTTAGATATCAAAGAATTCTTTTGACGGCAATAATATGCGATTCTTTTGGTGCTGCTTGGAATCTTGCTACTTGTCCAACTGCTTGCATAACATCTGGCCGAGAGGCCGTTACATATAGAAGACTACTAATCATATATCTGTACAACCACTAATCCACATCCTTAAATGAGTCGTCTATGCTCAACTTGCAACCTGTTACCATCAGAGTAAGGATGGGTTTGCAATCTTCCATTTTGAATTTCTTGAGCATTTCCTTGATGTACTTGGCTTGACATATAAATATTCCTTTCTCTTGCTGAGATATTTGAAGCCCTAAGAAGTATGTCAACTCACCAAGTAAAGACATCTCAAACTCACTTTGCATATTTGTAGAAAAGTTCTTACTTAGTCGATCATCATTGCTACCAAATATTATATCATCCACATATACCTCAACAATTGTTAAATTATCTTTATCTATTTGTACATAAATATTGCTATCAAAAGTACCTTTCTTGAACCCTTGTTGACGTAGATATCCATCAAGATGAGCATACCATACTCTGGGAGCCTGCTTGAGACCATATAGAGCCTTCTTTAACCTGCAGACATAGTCTTATTTTTGTGATAGTAGAAAACCTTTAGGTTGTTCGATGTAAACTTCTTCTTCTAATTCTCCATTCAAAAATGCTGACTTAACATCCATTTGGTAGACTTTGATTTTTCTTGAACATGCATAGGCGAGAAACATTCGGATGGCTTCCATTCTAGAAACTGGGGCAAATGTTTCGTCAAAATCAATTCCTTCCACTTGTGCATAGCCTTTGCAAACAAATCTTGCTTTGTTTCTGGTAACCTACCCATATTCATTCAATTTGTTCCCGAACACCCATTTAGTCCCAATGACATTTTTATCTTTTGGTCGTGGAACTAATTCCCAAGTGTTATTCTTCTCAATTTGATCCAATTTTTCATTCATAGCTGCTACCCAATGTTCATTCTAGCTGGCTTTCTCAAAACTACTAGGCTCAAAGGTTGTTAGAAAAGAAACGTGAGCTTGTTGTGATGAACGAAGCTGTCGAACTTCATTTATGTCACTAATGATTTGATTTGATGGATGGTTTTCTTTGAATCCAATATTTTGTTCTCCTTGGAGGAGCTTATTGTTTTTGTTCTGGTATATCTTGATGATCATTGTTAACTTCTTCCTCGTTGATAGTTGCTTTTTGTTCTACAATTTTATCTGTGTCCTTTTCAGCCTCTGTCTCAAGTTTCAAAGATTCTAGATCCTCATCATTACTCGCTAGAACACCATCTTCATCAAATGTAACATTTATGCTCTCCACTATCTGTTTTCATCTTTGATTATAGAATTTATAGGCCTTTATTTTGCGTGAGTAACCAACAAAGATACCTTCATCAACATGTGATTCAAACTTACCCAATTTTTGATCTTCTATCTTGATATAACATTTGCTTCTGAAGATTCTGAAATATTTTACATTAGCTGGTTTCCCTTTCCATAATTCATATGGAGACTTGTTGCAATTATTTCTGAGAAGACTTCGGTTGATAATGAAGACTGCCGTATCAATTTCTATATTTCTTGAACTCGAATTTTTCATCCAATTTTGAGTCCTTCAACATTGTTCTACCCATCTCCTGTACGATTCTGTTCTTTCTTTTAGCAACTCCATTTTGCTGAGGTGTTCATGCTATTGAAAATTGCCTTTTTATTCCATTTTCAACACAGTATTGCTGAAATAATTTGGAAGTGAATTCTCCACCATTTTTTGATCTTAAACACTTTATTTTCAAATCAGTTTCATTTTCAACCAACTCCTTGTAGATCTTAAAGCACTCAAATGCTTCCTATTTTTTCTTTAGGAAACTGACGGTTGTCATCCTAGTATAGTCATCTATCATTAACATGAAATATAATTCTCTGTCTAAGCCTTTTGTTCTCACAGGACCACATAGATCAGTATGTATCAATTCCAATGGATGTGATGCAAAGTGTTATTTTGTTTTAAATTGGACTTTTGTCTGCTTGCCATGTCGACATGCCTCACATAGTGTGTTGGAGGGTTTTGAGATTTTCGGCATTTCTTGTACTGATTCCTTTTTTATTATCCTGACAAGATTGTCAAAGTTTATGTGACTCATTCATTTGTGCCATAACTAGCTTTCATCTTCTTTAGCTAGTAGACATGCTTTAGTCGCTTCATCCAAAACATATATGTCGTTTGGAGCTCGATTTGTTGTAGCCACAATTTTACCATACCTACCTTTCCTGATTTCACATTTTATGGAGTTGAATAGCATTGTGTGTCCTTGATCACACATTTGTCCAACACTGAGCAGATTGTGATTCATGTTTTTGACCAATAGAACATTCTTGGCTATAACATCTTTGCTTTCGAGAGTGATGGTACCCGATCCTATAACATTTGAATATCCATCATTTCCAAAGGATATGGTTCCATCCTTCTTCTCTTTCAGAGATACAAATTTCCTTCTATCTCCAATCATATGCGTTGAGCAACCGCTGTCAACATACCGTTGGGGTTCCCATGTTTTGGCCAGATTGGAAAGACCAAAATATGAGACAGCATAAAACCACTTTCAGACCTCAGGATCTAGCCCTCCTGGGTCCAGAGAGGGATCTCTCTATGATATGTCAAAGGTATATGACTTTTAAGCTCAGTGTTAAGATGTTAGGCTAGTTATAAGGCTCAGGGTTTGTTTGTTTGGTTGTTGGTTACCAGGAAAGAAGGGTTCAATGTAAGACCAGGATGAGCAAGAGGATTTGGGCAGAGGTGAGGTATTCCAGGGAGCATTCAAAACCATTGGGAAATGGAGTCAGGAAAGGATTTTCTTACTATCCAATGTGCAAGCTTTCAATTAGGCTAGTCATCTAAAACGTTGGATCTTAAAGATGATAGTGTGGTGTGGAATGGTAGGAGAGGAGGAAACAACATAGATTAGAACACAAAGTTAAAGACCTAAGATAAAAGAGAGACTTTGAACTCTCAATTCTTCGGCCTCCAGCTTGAGGGATATTAGAAAGTCCAGCTGGTCATACAATGATCCTAGTGGACAGGGCTAACTCTAATCCCCAGTGTTCCCAAATCTTCCAGCTAAATCCTAACAAGAACATCTAAGAACATATTCTTTTAATTCATACATCAAAGAGCAGGCAATAACATCCACTACACTGGTTAAATCAACTGAAATCAATTCTTAGATAACACACGAGACCACACAGTATCAAGCAAGTTACACCATTTTTTGGTCATCTAACCTACTATCATTAGGTGGACCTAAGTACACTATGTAAGACCAATTTTACCCTAAGTAAAATTGCTTTCACTATGAAAAATAACTTAATAAAACACATTTATTAGGTTGTTTATGGTCTAAACAGGAAACCCCAAAGGAAATATTAAACAAACCTATATTTGTTTGATTTTCTTCAAGGAATAATTAATTAAACAATAATTTAATTATTATTCCTGGTCATGTTTAACCCAAAACAAAGAAATCAATTAGATAAATCTTTATTTATCTTATTATTTTCTAGGAATAATTATTTAAACCTTATTTAAATCATATTCCTTGTTAAATATGACTAAATCACTCATAACTAATCAAATAAATCATTATTTATTTGGTTATTACTTAACCACACCCTTAAAATAATAAATAAATCATTTATTCATTTATTATTTATAGATAAAAGGATTTGACCCTAGTCAAATTCTTTTTTCCTCCAACAAATATAATAAAATATTCCATAAAAGTTGGATCTTGATTCGGTAAATAATATTTTAATTATGCACCAATATCTAGACTAACTCAATATTTTGTTATAAATAGAAGGGTTTTTCCATTCATTCACTACCTTTTGTTGCTCGGCTCCACACTCGCATCATACACTTGGTCACATTTTTCCATCATTTGCTGTGTGAGCTCCCATTGAGCTCTTTTCTTTGCATTAGGTTTTCTGCACCAACAAGATAGAGAAAGCTTAGATATGAAGTGCTGAGGACTTCCAAGAACCCATCCCACTGAGGAGAATTGGATACGCCTTCTTGTTTTCCTCCCAGGTACCCAATTAATACAAAAATTCTTTCAAAAACTTGTTCTTGTCTTGTCTATTGGTATATGGAGCAAACCCTTTTTTTTACTGCTTAATGTCTTTTCATGCATAGATCTAGTTTTTTTAGCTCTTTTCTTGTTCAACTAACCGCATATCTGAAGATATTGGCAGCCACTTTTGTTGTTAGGGCTATTAGTTATGCGTAGCTAAAGTGGTCCTTTTTCGTACACTTCGACAAAGGATTCATACCTAACAAAAGAAGTAGAAGAGCAAGAACATAGGTACCCATAAGGTAAATCCTATGCCAATATTATGATGCAAGCCAGTAGAAACGAAATGAAATGAATTAAAACACAGAGATAGGAAAACATCACCACTGCTTTATATCAAGATCCAAAGAAATGTGCTTGTCATATTAAATAGAAATACTAGTCAAGTACAAAAATGCCAATAACCGAATACTCAGTTTGAAAACATCTTCCTCATCCTATCTTACAACTTTACATAGAGACTACGTCTCAAAGAAACTACTTGCAATTCTCTGATAACTGATCAACAACCTTTGCAGTATTTTCTCATGAGTTTTTATAGCTGAAATATGAGCAGAGGAGGTAGGTGGAAACTAAATGTAGCATTAAAACTTAGAAAATAAAGAGGGCTGAAACCCATTCTGTTTAAATTTGGTGCATTAATCTCTGGTGTTCTTTGGATAAAGATGTGGGTTTCGTCCAGGCTTCCATTTACTCCAAGTATGTCTCTGACATACTTTGGATGCAGAACTCTGTAGTACTTTTGGTGAATAAAAAAAAGGTAAATAAATGACTAAGAAGTCCTCCCTACTTGTGAAACAAATGCTTTGATAGCACCAGGACTATTGTCAGGGTAGAAATCTCTCTAGAAAATGGCATAGATTGAACACTGCATGGGCACTTTGTCCTTTCGTGGGAAAAAATTATGCTGATGTGAAAACCCCGATGATATGGTTTTCTGCGTGCTGTACCCTCTATGTGATTGTGTGATCCATGATTTCGCTAACTCGTGCTTTTGCCAAGTGGCAGTTTTCCGCCTCTCTGTAACCCTGAAAAAACACAAAAATTGTTAAGAAAATAATGCATGGGGTCAAATGATGTGAGTGACTACGAGGATGATAGTGGGACGACAAAGAAATGGTGAAAAAATGCAGAGGAATGGTGGAGAAATGCTCTGGTGAAGGTTTGCAAAGTGCATAGAAATTTAACGAAAAAACAAATGTTTGACCATGGAATGAACATATATAACGGGGGAAGGCGAATGTATGATGGAGACACATGGAGTGGTGATGTGTCGGGTCTGGGAGATGACGGGACAGTCAATGGCTGGGGGTAATAAAATCTGAACCGTCCGATCTCAGGAGGAGATCGACGGTTGAGGACGCGTCGGCGGGCGATGGACAGTGGGCTAGGGGTACGGTTTTCCAGGGCTAACTACCATGCAGATTTGAGGAGCGATCGCCATTGGATTAAATGCTCTAGATCGAACGACACACAATGATATTGCGCCACATCTGTTTCCGAACTTTAATGCACGATGGAGTGGCAGTTGTCCACCCGCACCGGTGCCATGCGTTGTTCGAGGTATCCCAAAAAACAAATACCGCCTACTGCCCAAAGGCGATGCGATAGAAACCGGTGGTTTTCAGAATAGTGTGCCGGCGGGGACCACAGGGGCAGGTGCATTCTGGACCGTCAGATCAATGGCTAAACGGATGGCGATGGTGCGATCGGAGAGGTGGACTGTGGACAGTGGGGGTTGCAGGGGCCGCGATTGTCGTCCAATCTGTGTAGATCAACGGCGGCAACTGCTCCCGATAACCAAATGAGGAAAGCTCTCTTTGGGCTTGCGCTCGGTTTTGGCGTTCGGTCACGTGGGGAAAAGGGTTAAGGGACTAGGGCCGGAGGGGAATAAGACCACAATGTGCAGAGTATGGGTTTTTCGGCCCTTTTTAATGAAATTTGAGGCCGACAATGGGTAACGATAGAGGGAAGAAGGGGAAATTTGGCTAAAAAAAGGGTGTAGGAATGGTTTTAAAGGGAATGGGTATGATTTAGAAAGGTTAGAGGGGAATTTTGACAAGCGGGAATAAAGGGTTAAAATGGGATATTCTGCAGGGATACAAGGGGCAAATGCAGGCCTTCGGAGCACAATCCTTTGCAAACAGAGAGGCTTTTTAGATGTAAACAGTAGAGGGAAATAATCAAAGTGCAGAGAGCATGAAGAGGCTTCAAGGATGATGTGTTTTCAAGGGAAATGCATTCATTGAAGGCTCAGAAACAATTTAGCCCCTTACTTTGCTTGCCAAAAATTTCATAGGGGCTAACAGTGGCTCCACATGGGGATGGCTTCTTCTTGAAGGAGTCAAGAATTTAAAATGATCTTCGTGTAGTATTTATTACCTACAAATTTTTAAGCTACCCTTTTCTTGATTTTCAACCTGCCACAATTGTGAATACATCAATTCAAATAAAAAACTTTCCAATCATTCTACTCTTACCCATTCTGTTAACTGGCATTTTTTCTTCTAGGGTGCATTTGAGCTAGCAGACCCTTTACATCTTTTTATTTTTTACAAACAAGAAAATAAACCTATTCTATTTCTACCCTTATTACTCCATGAGACCAGATTAAACTATTGGTCTCACATGTTTCTCTACCTACTCTAACATCGGCTGGGATTAAACTGTCCAGCAGATTTCTTCTCTATATTCTACAACATAAATTTAAAAACAACCAAACTAGGATTAGACAGTCTATTTTGTTGTGGATCCACAGCATAAAGACAGTTGTACATGGATAGAAACTTGCAGAAAACTGAAAACAAAACTTGAAGGCTTGAAATCTGAGGTTTGAAGCATCCTTCTTTCTTAGTGACTCAGGTTTTGAGCTTGTTGGAGTCACTTTCTTTTCTTCATCTCAGCTCTGGTTTTGGGCTTGTTAGAGCTGACTCTTTTCTTCTTTGCTGGTCCAAGTTTTGGGCATGTTTGAACCAGCTATCTTTGCTTTCTTTGGCCCAGGTTTTGATCGTATTAGAGCCAATCTTTTGCACTTCAGAGGTTCATGTTTTGAGCATGTATGAACCTCTCCCTTTTTTTTTTTTATATCATTTTCTCTTTTTCTTGAAAACAAACACTGCAATGGTATGTACAATGGAAATGGAAACTGGAAATTGGAAATCAGCAAAAGTAGTGTTTGAGCATCATGCCATTGACATGACCCCCAAATAGCTTTGTACCATCTAACTCCTGTAGAAAAAAGGCATTTGGACCCACAGTGGCCTAGATGATGTAGGGACCTTGCCACAAACTATCAAACTTGCTGTGCTTTCCTTTGTCCTCTCTCCTTGAGTCCCATTTCAGAACTTTATCTCCAATTTTGAAATCAGAGGCCTTAGTTATTTTTTCAAATAACTTCTTGATATTTTCCTGCACCTTGATAGATCTATTATAGACCTCTTCCCTTGTTTGTTGGAGATGAATTGTCTGGTTTATTCTCCTCACCATGTTGTCTTCTTATGTCTGTATCTCTTGAACAAGTTTGATCACTGGTATCCCAAGGCTGGTAGGAAACACTGCTTTTGTTCCATAGATAAAGCTGGTATGGTGACATGCCAATGGATTTCTTCGTTGTAAGCTTGTCAGCCCACAAAGCATGTACTAACTTTTTATGCCATGACTTTTGGTTCTCTTCTAACAGCTTTTTAATGATGGTCACCAGGCTTTTGTTTGATGATTTAGCTAATCCATTACCTTGAGGGTAATAGGCAGTTGAATGACCAAGTGTTGTTTGATACCTTTGACAAAAATTAACCATTTTCTTGGATCCAAAAGCAACAGCATTATCAGTGATTATTTTTCTTGGGCATCCAAACTGAGAGAGGATATGACCTTCTAGGAAACTAATGATGACTGAATCTGTGGCATTCCTAGTAGGTATGGCCTATATCCACTTAGTGAAGTAGTCTGTGGCTGTTAAGATCCATTTGTGTTGTGCAGAAGAAGCGGGGTGAATTTC
The DNA here is from genome assembly GCA_034641835.2 of Pinus albicaulis. NCBI lineage: Eukaryota > Viridiplantae > Streptophyta > Pinopsida > Pinales > Pinaceae > Pinus > Pinus albicaulis. The sequence goes on from JAXQQM020086161.1 coordinate 18,668, forward strand.
CCTTATGAAATCTAGGCCCCATTGCAGAAAGGGACCTTCAACAATGATGGGTTGTAGGGGTAAGGGGAGGAGTTTTATTTTGCCTTCAAAGATCTGGCATTTGTGGCAGGAAATTATCATCTTATGGACATCATTGAAGAGTGTAGCCCAATAGTAGCCAGCTCTGAGTATTTTATTTGCAGTGGCTTTCCAGCTCAGGTGGCCTCCACACTCTCCTGCGTGGAATTATTGTTTAATCCTCTCTGCCTCATTTTCAGGAAAACATTTAAGCAATAGGCCATTTGGATTCTTCCAGTATAAGCAGTTATTCAATATGCAGTAGCTTCTGGCTTTTAGCTTTAAGAATCTAGCCTTGGTCTTTGATAGTTCAGGAGGGGCATTGAGGTGTGTAAGCACATACATAATGTCAGAATACCAAGGAGAGCTCTGAAACTTTTACTCAACAGTGGGATCAGGCAATCCCTGCTGCTCATCTAAGGCATCTACCATGTTAATGTCAAGGGCTTGTAGATTTGTTTTATCCATTAGTCGAGCTAGGCCCTGACCTTTAATCAATATGGTGGGTTTTATCTCAAGGTCGTACTCTAGAATCACAACAATCCATTTGCCCCTCTTCCCATCTGGGTCTTGGGACAGTATGTCTTTAACCACTATATTTGGCACATAGGCTATGGTGTGGGAGTGCAGTATGTACACCCTAAAGTATTTCAAGGCCTTAATCAGAGCATAGGCCTGTTTTTCCATTATGTTGTATTTCAAGGGTGCATCCCTGAGTGCTTTGCTGAAGAAAGAAATGGGTTGTTCCATTCCCTCTGGATTTTTCTACAGTAGAACTGCAGCTATTGTATGCTTGGAGGCAAATGAAAAAATTAGGAAATCTTTTGAGAAGTATGGGCTGATTAGGACAGGAACCTAGGTGCGTGAAAGTTTTACTGATTCAAAAGATTTCTTGGCTTCAACAGTCCACTTAAATCCTACACCTTTCTTCAGCATGTTATTCATATTTCTAAGGTGTTAGCTAAGTTGGGAATAAACCTCCTGAGGAAGTTGATTTTCCCAATGAAGGACTGTAACTCTTTGATGTTTCTTGGGTGTGTGATTTGTAGTATTCCCTCAAATCTTTGTGGGTCTATCCTAATCCCTTTCTCAGATATGATATGGCCCAAAATTTTACCTTCATGCAGTCCAAATACAGTCTTTTTGGGATTTAATGATAGACCAAACCTCCTACATTTTTCAAACACATTCCTCAGATGTTTTAGGTATTCTTCTTCGGTCTTAGAGTAGACTGTTATGTCATCCAGATAGATGACAATGAAATTTCCTATTTCATCTGAAAAAGCTATGTCCATTGCTCTTTGGAAGGTTGCACCAGTGTTCATCAGTCCAAAGGGCATCTTCACAAACATAAAGGTGCCCCATGGAGTGGTAAAGGTTGTCTTGAGTTGATCTTCTGTGATTACTAAGACTTGGTTGTAACCTGAGAAACCATCTAGCAGGGAGATCCTTTTAGAGCCTACTACCCTCTGAAGAATATGTTCCATTTTTGGCAAAGGGTAATTGTCTTTGAGTGAGGCTCTATTAAGATTCTTGAAATCTATGCACAATCTGATCTCCCCTGTTTTATTTCTCATAGCCACTAGGTTTGATACCCAATCAGAGAACCTCACAGGCACAATTATACCTGCCTCATACATATTCTTAATCTCTTTTTCCACTGTAGGCAATTGTTTTGGGTTTATTCTGCGGAGTTTTTGTCTAAAGGGCCTCTGATTTTCTTTCAAGGGTATTTTATGTTGTATGATGTTTGTGTCATAGGCCCTCAAATCTTCATAACTCCAAGCAAACACATCAATGAACTCCTTGAATAGGTCAATGTATTTCTTTTTCATGTTTGCAGGCAGGGACTTAGCCAATTTGGTCATCTTGGGTCTATCTTCAATGCCTATGTTGCATTCCTCGACATCAGAGTCTGCATGCTCTATAGTGGGCTTTTTTGCTACATCATCAAAGTCAAAAAGCTCTTGTAAAGGTGCCAGACCTCGAGGTATGTTCTTATCTTTGGTCTACATCACTTCTACTTCTTCACTATCTGCGTTTTCACATTTTTTGTTTGGATTTCCAGTCTGTTCGTTTAAAGAGTTTATTTCTATGTTACAGGGTGTTTCTTCCTCATCTGAGGACTCTTCACTTAGGCAGCTACTGTCAGATTTAGAGTGTGAACCAGAAAATTCAAACTCATTTCTGCCTACCATGAAATATTCAATCTGTTTATCTCCTTCAAAAACCTGCCAATATTTTTCATTGTTTGGCACTGCAGGTCTGAATTTGGTCTGAATGATGATCTGTTGGTCGCTTGGAGTCTTAGGGTATGAACTAGCTAGGCAAGCTAATCTATTTTCAATGACATTTTGACTCCTAGGAACAAACACTAATTCATACTCAACAAAATTTTTCAATAAATACATAGTGTCATTCCTGTAAGCTCTCAATCTAGGATGTTTCGTTGTGTATTCACCATTCACCTGTTTGATAATCATCTCAGAGTCCCCACGCACAGTTATCCTACGAGATCATAGTTTTTTCAACAGGTTTAAACCTAGGATAAGAGCCTCGTACTCTGCGATGTTGTTTTTACATTTGAAGTGCAGGTTACATGCATGGCTCTCTACGTAACCACTCTCTGTGTTATGTGTCCACACTCCTACCCCAGCAGTTCTCTTGGTGCATGACCCATCGAAATTCATCTCTCACAAGGGTTCATTTTTCATTTTATCATCACTTCCTTCCCTACATCTGGGTTAGTCGTCATGTAGTATTATAGGAGCTGCACTAGGCTATGGGTCGTTTTTTTTTTCGTCATGTGTGTGGAAATCAAAGGGGTGACTAGTTGGTTGATTGCATTCTGTTTCTAGTTCACTTTGAGCCTTTTTTACAGTGCAATATTTAAATTTTTCTACGTCTTCCTCCTCCGAGTCTAGAGTAGCCCTTATGTTAAAGTCCATGGGCTCTGTTTCCTCGTTGGTATCTATGTTTTGGGACTCTGACCCTTCTAAGGATTCATCATTACAGAGGATGAAGGATTCAAGGTCTGTATGTACAGAATATAAAGGTGAGTTTTCAGGCTTCTCAGGGCTACTGACCAGAAATTTCATGTGTGCCTCTCTGTACAGTCTCCTAAGTTGGCCAAAGATTGGGATTGTGGCATAGGCCCCATCCATCTACATTGTGCCTTGCAGCTTGGCTCCCCATGATCTTGACAATAACATGCCATACTTGGGTGGCACATCTGCCACAACAACATCCATGACCATACACTTTGCTGGAATCTGGGCAAGGCTCACACATAAATCTTTGATTAGGCCAAGATACTTTATTCTGCTAGAGTCGAATGAATATAGGTCTTTGTAGGGACAGGTTATCTCTAGGCCTAGCCTTTCCATCACTACTTTAGGCATCAGGTTGTGTGACGCCCCAGAATCATGCATTGCATTGTGGAGAATCTTATCATGGATATTGAGACTGATATAGAAAGGTGGCACTACCCCTTCCTGAAGCTTTCCTTCTATCTTTGGACCAAACAGAAGGGCAAGTTGGTCATCACTCAGATTTATAGTGTCATTGTTCTCTCCTAAATTTAATGCTTTCAAAATTTGGCCTTTATATACATCCTGAGTGGCCAGCTCAGAGAGTGCAACAGAGATTTTAATTTTTTCAATCTCACTTTCCAAATTGAAAGTGGACTGACTCTTTGGAATGTTCAACTCTATTTTGTTAGTCACCACCTTGGTGGCCGAATCGGTGTGCTGATTTTCACTATGTACAGTGTTAGAAACTGTTTTATCAGGAGTACTAACTGCATTGTTAGTACTGCTTGTTGGTTTACCTTGTTTATCAGCGTTTTGGTTGTCCTTTTCTTTGTTCTTTCCAGAACTCTCAGCTGCTAATTTGTCACTTTCAGCAGTTACTTTAGAAGTTTTCTCAGGCCTTTTCTTGATGGTAACCTCAGAATATTTGGATTTGGAATTATCTAATCCCTTTTTGCTTCTAAGTTCATATTGTTCTCTGACCTGCATCATGGAATTTTCAAATCCTAACCTGTAATCCTCAGATTCTAACCATTCCTCATCCCAATATGAGGGTGAGGGCTGATCTTCTTCTGTGTAACAGTTGTGGATTGAATTTTTTGTTTCAAACATGTTTATTGTATTCCCCTCAGACCCTTCTATGATTCCCTCATCTTCATCTAGAAAATTCTCTTGGAATGGGGGAATAACTTGTTGGTTCGATTCTCTTTATCTGTTGGGAGTGGTGTTGTTTCTTCTAAAGTTCTGGTTTTGGTTATGATTCTAACTTCTGTTTTGGTTACTAACTATGACAACCATTTTTTCCATCATTTGTTGTAACCTTTCCACATTTTTAGATAAACGGTCATAATTTGGATCAAATGTGGAAGCTACATTGTCATCTCTATATGTTACCCTTTTCTCAGCTCTCAATCTTTCTTTTTTCTCAATCAGATTTGCCTCTACACTCACTGCCCCCTTTTGCATGTCTTCCAATGTGTTTTAATCCCTTTCCCTAAGTTGGTAGGCCATGTCAGCATCAAGGCCTTCAGGGTACTTTACTAAAACCATACCTAGGGGAGGTTTCATGTGTGGAGGAAGAGCATTATAAATGTTGTTAAACCTTGTAGAGTAGTCTTGGACACTCTCTCCTACATTTATTTTCAGGTTCTTGTATTCTACTAGGATTTGGAGAGGGTTAGCCTTAACTTCCCATTTGTTTATGAAAGTCTGATATAAAGAAGGCAGGTCTTGGATACTATTTGGAGGTAGGCCTTTGAACCATTTCTTCACATCACCTCCTAAGCTCTGGGAAAATATTCTTATTTTGACTGTTTCATCATCTATTTCCATATAGTCAAAGGAATCTTCCATCCTATCTACATGGTGTTGAGCTGTGATGGACTCTTTTGCAGTGAAGTGTGGGATCTTAGATTGATAATCATTTGGTAAGGGCACTAGAGGCTGAGGTAAAACCAGAGGTGCATACTAGGCTGCCATGATGATGTTTTGATGAGGTAAAGGGTTCGCTTGAGCAGCTGGTATATGGATGACAGGGATGCTAGGACCAGCAGAAACTTGTTGAGCAGATTTAGGATGACTGAGTCCCAAGTTTTGAATGAAGTGGATATCAGGGGGTGTAGCTGGAGGGGTCTCTCTGTCCCTAATGTGTTTACCACTTTGAGTAGGTGAACTAGGAATCTCAAGGTATGACTGGTCTAGGACACTGAATGACCTAGTTCTTGGTAAACTATTTTGAGTGCCCAGGTCAAAAAATGGGTCTGATAGAGCTGTAAAGTCTTCTGGTGTAGAGTTAGCTCTATGTATGTGGATGAAAATAGTTGGTCTTTTAGGTGTAGGAGATCCCTTGAGGATACTCTCAGGGTTGTCAACTATTTCAGGTGGGTTTGGGTTCGGATAAGCTCTTGTGTGAATGGTTCTCGAAGCCAGAATGCTATTTTCCACCCAATCACCTTACCCTACTTGTTACTTCTATTGTGGCTGATGTTGTAATGGCTTTGGTCTCCCAGTGGAGTCTAATGTGAACCAAGATAATCAGTAGGCCTACTGATCACCAGTGGAGTCTTTAAATCGTTTAGGAATTATGGAGTCGCGAGGTGGAAGGTTTAGGATGTTTTTGGAGGGTACATTGTCCACCACATTGCTTATGACATGTCCCCTTTCAATGATATTTTCCAAACACAGCAAAATCTAACCAGAGATTGACTGGGAGGGAATTAACCAGATATGTCACCTCTGAAAGAGTGTGTGATTTGGAGGCTACCTGGCCCTTTCCAGACTCTGTCTAAGAGTGTGGGAGAACACAACAAATGGTATAGAGGTTTATATGTGAATAGGAACATTTAACTGCCAACCTAACCAGAGTTTCTAGGTTTCTGAGGCTCTTATGATGTATTGAGGTGAGAAATACTCAGATTCCCCAGCGGAGTCGCCATTATGTTCGGGTTCCCATGTTTTGGCTAGATTGGCAAGACCAAAAGATGAGACAACATCAAACCACTTTCAGACCTCAGGATCTAGCTCTCCTAGGTTCAAAGAGGGATCTCTCTATGATATTTCAAAGGTATATGACTTTGAAGCTCAGTGTTAAGATGTTAAGCTAGTTATAAGGCTCAGGATTTGTTCATTTGATTGTTTGTTTGGTTGTTGGTTACCAGGAAAGAAGGGTTTAATGTAAGACAAGGATGAGCAAAGAGGATTTGGGTAGAGGTGAGGTATTCCAGGGAGCATTCAAAACCATTGGGAAATGGAGTCAGGAAAGGATTTTCTTACTATCCAATGTGCAAGCTTTCAATTAGGCTAGTCATCTAAAATGTTGGATCTTAAAGATGATAGTGTGGTGTGGAATGGTAGGGGAGGAGGAAACAACACAGATTAGAACACAAAGTTAAAGACTTGAGATCAGAGAGATACTTTGAACTCTCAATGCTTCAACCTTCAGCTTGAGGGATCTTAGAAAGGCCAGCTGGTCGTACAAGGATCCTAGTGGACAGGGCTAACTCTAATCCCCAGTGTTCCCAAATCTTCCAGCTAAATCCTAACAAGAACATCTAAGAACAGATTCATTTAGTTCAGACATCAGAGAGCAGGCAATAACATCCACTACACTGGTTAAATCAACTGAAATCAATTCTTAGATAACACATTCAGTAGAAAACATCAAAAGCGAGGAGAGCAGAAACATAGGGTACCTGACAAGGGTAAATCCTATGCCAATATTCTGATGCAAGCCAGTATAAATGAAATGAAATGAATTAAAACACAGAGATAGGAAACATCACCGCTGCTTTAGATCAGGATCCAAAAAAATGTGCTTGTCATATTAAATAGCAATACGAATCAAGTACAACATTGCCAATAGCTGAAATACTCAGTCTGAAAACATCTTCCTCAGCCTATCTTACAACTTTACACAGAGACTTATCTAAAGAGAAACAACTTACAATTCTCTGATAACTGATCAAAAACCTTTGCAAAGTTTTCTCATGAGTTTTTATAGTTGAAAGATGAGCAGAGGAGGTAGGTGGAAACTAAATGCAGCATTAAAACTCAGAAAAGAAAGAGGGCCGAAACCCATTCAGTTTAAATTGGGTGCATTAATCTCTGGTGTTCTTTGGATGAAGATGTGGGTTTCGTCCAGTCTTCCATTTACTCCAGGTATGTTTCTGACGTACTTTGGCTGCAAAACTCTGTAGTACTTTTGGTGAATAACAAAAAGGTAAATAAATGACTGAGAAGTCCTCCATACTTGTGAAACAAATGCTTTGATAGCACCAAGACTGTTGTCAGGGCAGAAAATATCTCTATAACACGGCATAGATTGAACACTGCATGGGCACTTTGTCTTTTCATGGGAAAACATTCTGTTGATGTGAAAACCCCGATGATATGGTTTTCTCTGTGTTGTACCCTCTGTGTGATCCATGATGTCGCTAGCTTGGTGCTTTGCCTCTAAACCACTATATTAAGGCTCAAAGATCTTCAATATTGAACGTTGAACTCGTTGATCATTAGCTGGTATTTCTCTGCTGCTTCATAAATGTCTTAATCTGCAAAATCTAGGCTTTAATGGTGTTGGATAGGTTTTCATGGAGATTGAACTGTCCTTTGATAATATTTATGCTGTCGCCATCTTTCCAGACATTTCATTGTATTACCAGCTTCCAAATCCAACTCTCTCTACACAACGCGCCATTACAATAGTACATATGAACCATGGCAGTTTTAGGCCTCTCTGTAACCCTGCAAAAATGTGAAAACTGTTAAGAAAACAATGCATGGGGTCCGATGATGTGAGTGATTGCGAGGATGATAGTGGGAGGACGGAGAAATGGTGAAAAAAAGCAGAGGAATGGTGGAGAAATTCTCTGGTGAAGGTTGGCAAAGTGCATAGAAATTTAACGAAAAAACGAATGTTTGACCATGGAATGAACATATATAACGGGGGTGGGTGTTAGGGTCCCGTGATTTGGCCGATTGGCTAGCCAAATGACGATGTAACATCAAACCAAGCTTTGGAGCCCAAGGACCTAGCCTTCCCTGACCTCGCAGAGGGCTCTCTATATGTGTAAAAGATCTCGGTGTGTTTTACTTGCGGTGTTCTGATATTAGGCTAGTTATGAAGTATGTTTTTAGTTTTTTTGGTTTTTTAAGTTTCTGAGGGATGAAACTAATCAAATACATAAACTGGATAACAAGATGTAGATAAATTGGGCTATGGGGTCAAACAGGTCAAGGAAGCTATGAGGTGATGATGTAAAGCTGCTGTAGGGCCGATTTGATTCACGGTAGAAAGGATCTTTGGGAAAAATGGATTGAATGGACAACAAGTTGGTGAAAGACAAGGGATTTCAAGTGTAACTAGTTAATAGCAGACAATAAACATGTAATAGCAAGCCATTAATCATGCTAAGTATAACTATAAGCTAATTAATACATAGAAATCAAACATTCCAGCCATACATAAAGGTATAAGACCCTCTAACTTCGGGAAATGGCTATCAGACTTTGGGGAAAACACATAAGACAAACTAACAACTCATAAACTACGCCGAAACGCCTAAACATAGTCTCTAAGTCATTGGGAACTTTGAAAAACAAGCTTTCATAGTTTTAGGCAAAGGGCTAGATCGGGACTAGGCCTCCTTGGTTCAACAAGATGATCAACAAATCAGTCAAAGAGAAAGTTTTATGGACAGAACTATGGGCAGCTAATAGGTAGGTAGGGAAAACCATACATCCTACTCAACATACATAGAACTTATGAATAAAACTTAGCAACAATACCTTAGGTTACTGAAGAGCAGCTAAGAATTCTTTAGCATAACTAAGGGAGAAGAAAACATCAAGCTATGAAGATTCAGGGATTTTGAGGTGCCTCCATGGGCATATCTCAAAATCAATCTCTACTGATCTATAGCAGCAAGAAATATGTAATATGAATGAGAACTAGAAGACAAAACATATAAAGAGACACTATACCATTCTACCATGTCAAGGAATCCATCAATAATCCTTCATCATTCCTCAAAAGCATCCAAGAGGCAGTCCAAAAATCATAACTCAAGTGTATTCTTCAAAGCTCATATGACCAATGCATTAATTCTTCTCTCAAGTTCAGCCTCCGATTTACAATGAGAACCATGGGATAAATAGGCTAGAAGGAGGAAAACCTCATGGAGCAACTAGCTATCCCATTGGCCAAGTCAAAATATCTAAACTTGTCCTTGAGGCTTTGCAAAGCCCAAGGCACAAAATATCCCACAAAATATCTAAAAAACTACTAAAAACGGAAATTATATTGACTTTACATCATTTCCCAATGATAAAAATAGCTTAACGCACATTTGGGAAAAGCAGATTTTTGAAGTTCAAAAATTACAAAAATACTTCATATTTATGCCTGAAAAAGGTCCCCTGACTTGCTGGATGCAATAGGCAGCCTTCCCGATGTCAAAATGGGGCTCATGAGGGCTTGCTGGAAAGCTCTCTGTGTCTACTTTCCGGCACAACTAGAACCAACTCAATCCGAGGTCCGAAAGTCATCCAAAACTGTACCTGTGTGAAAAAACCTAGAAAATAGCAGACTGCTGATATGGCGGGCAGAATGTGCAAAATGAGGGTGTTTTTCGCCAATTTGAGGGGGCGAATGATCTTCAAATGCCCTGAAAATCGCTGGAGACCTGCTCATGGAATTATGGCATCCATCGGTATCATCCTCCTCCCTTGAAAACTCATCAAACTGAAATGGCGAATTTATGAGTTTTCGGCCAAAAACCCAAAAAATGCCAAAAAAAAAAAAGTTGCCGAAAAAGGCCCAAAATTGGCATGCATGACCCTCAAGGGTCCATAGCAACATGCTCCGAAGCTGAGGCCAAAATATCAAGGGCTGATATGCTTTTCCCTTCTTTCCGTGCTAGGCGCTTCCCCTTCAACTTCTTCAATTTCTCTTGTGCTACCTTTAATTTTCGCCTGGCAAACTGATTTAGCTTCTGAAAGTGAAGAGTCCTCTTTCTTTGTAGCTCAAGATCCCTGTTCGCCCTCTCAAGCTTCGTTTCCAAATGCTGATTAGCTCTCTCAAGCCATGCTTCTTTGTTTTCCTCAATTTCCTGCTCAAGGAGGGCAGTGAGAGGAAAGGCTTCGAAATGAGCTTGTTCTTCTGCTCTCTGTTTTTCCAAGGCTCTTCTAAGCCCGATGGTCCTAGGCCTCTTCCGCCTAGGCTGGTCTTCCTCCTCTTCATCATCAAACTCGCCACTGAGCTCTTCAATTCTTACTTGCGCCTTTTCTGCCTCTTTCTTATACTTGATTGCCCTTGCCTCATGAATAGCTGCATGAAACTTCATTTGTTTGTTTTCAACCTCTAAGAAATGGTTGAAATTTCTCGCCCTTTGAAGGTCTTCTTGTAACACCTCAATTTTCCCCTCTTTGTGAATGAGGAGGTTTTCAAGGAGGTGGGCCTCATTGTCACTATCATCGCTTTGGATAGGGATAATAGCTAATTCACCTCCATGCTTTGTACTTTCTCCAATTTTACTTTTGCCTTTGAAAGCCAATCTGGCGCTTTTCCTCCTTGGCAAGCTAGAAGGTGTCTTTTTGGGCAATTTCCTCTTGCTAGGAACAGTCTTGGTCACTGTTAAGGTGGCAGCTTCAGCTTGCTGTTCTTTATCTTGCACTTGCTGATGTTCCTCATCATCCAACTGCTATTCATCTTGGACCTGCTGTCCTTCACTTTCTATATGCTGTTGTCCCTCAATCTCTAACTGCTTCTGTCCTTCAATATCTGCCTGCTGCTCTCCTTCAACATCTGCCTGCTGCCCTTCATTACCTATCTTCTGCTGGTGTTCACTGCCCTCTATCTCTTCCTGTTGACTTGGCTGTCCCTCAACATCCAACAGTTGTTGTTCATCAACCTCTAGCTGCTGCTGTTCACTGCCT
>JAXQQM020067369.1:0-73872 GCA_034641835.2 Pinus albicaulis
GGTCGGTGTTTGGTCAATTTAGTGTGTCCTAAATTGCTACATTTAATTTGTCAATCCGAGATTCGTAAGCTGACAAAGTGTGGCGCACTATATGTGCAAGATAACCTATCTCTTACTTTTTTTTGTCAAAGTTTTGGATTTTTTGAATTCCCTAAAAGACAAGTATGCGGAGACAACATTTAAGATAACACACTTTCTAATGATTTTCTAAACTTCAAAAGAATTTTAAAAACACACAATGACAAAATTAATTCTTCAAAGAAAATGAAATTGCATCACTACTCTAGTCAAACAAACAATGAACTACCGATCATGAAACTCATTATTCTTGCTGCTGTTCAAACACAAAAGAAACTATGCTTAAAGAAATCCAAAAGTTGCAACAAAGTAAATCTAAATCAAATTACATCAACTTATCTTCTGATCCCTCATCATTAGTCCAGCTATGATTTTCGGAGGTAACCATAAACAACTTGAGTAACCTAATATCTAACTTGCAGAAAGTAAACTAATATCAAACTACACATTCATAATTCAATCCCTCACCATCAGTCCAGCTGTGGCTTTCGGAGGTAACTGAAGATGTCATGAGCAATTTAATATTTATAACTTGCAGAAAGTAAACTAATATCAAAATACACATTCATAATTCAATCCCTCACCATCAGTCCAGCTGTGGCTTTCGGAGGTAACTGAAGATGTCATGAGCAATTTAATATTTCTAACTTGCAGAAAGGAAACTAATATCAAACTACACATTCATAATTCAATCCCTCACCATCAGTCCAGCTGTGGCTTTCGGAGGTAACTGAAAATGACATGAACAATTTGATATATCTAAACTTAACTACTGAAACAAATGTGCAAGACTGAAATAAACAAAGTAGTACTGAAATTAAACAGAAACTAAGAAAAGTAAATTTGTAGCAGAAAAATATTAATTCCATGTCATTAGTCAAAAAGTTATGCAAATGCTCGGGCTGCCTATTTATATCCTGAAACAAGAACACTGATCAGTTAACAATAACATAAAACATGAAATATTATGGACAGAAGCAAGATGTAAAGCATGAAAGATTATAAACAGAAATGAAGCATATATATCATGAAAGATGCAATGTATAAACATGTGAATGAATTATGGCACAATGAGCTTAAAGAAATAAAACAAGAACTATACAATAATGCACAAAACCTCAGCGTGTGCAGGGGCCCTCTACACCAGCCTTGGCAATAGACTTCAAGTACGAATTACGCTTGGAAACAGAGTCTTCTTATATATTAAAATGCAATCATAACAGAAAGGTGATATTACGGCACAGTGGCAACGTAATTACATTACAGAGCTATCTGGAAGCTAATGGAGACTAATCTAATATGCGTATGCAAACGCATTATTTATAACAAAGGAAATATAACTAATTCCCTAAAGTTTGTGCTGATCGAGAACACGTAAACCATTACGTCCAGAGATCTAGGATCATGGCCGCGTTGAGGAGTAAATCTATGCAGAGTGGATGTTGGATTCGGCTATGGAGCCGTGTACAGGTGTTGATGTGTCTCCCGCAACTCAGAAACGGCCATATGAATCTTCACGTGACGAGAAACAGAGTCATGTCACCGTGGGACTCTACGGTTGACTTCCACTTGGCCACCTTTGACCGCAGCTTCCTTAAGTGAATTTGCTCGAGCCAATAGGACACGATCCATGTCCACATCGTTTCTGACTTGCCCATGTGGCTCGTTTTTCATGAGGACACCTGTAACATAGAATTTCACAAAATGGCTGCGGAAAGTTGCAGCAGCTGCGTAAAGTGGCAAGATTCCGCAGCTAAATGAGAAAAAATCTAAATCAAACAGCAGACACAAAATATAGTTAAAAACCATTTTAGATGCTCTTTTGCAATTAATATACAATGATATTGACAACTGGGAAGGTTCAGGTGAATGAAAAAGGTATAGAAAGGTGTATGGAAAAGATGCAGATTTGAGACTCAACATACCCCTACTGTGAAGGTGTTGCATGTCCTCATGCAACCAAAATTTTGATAATCCTTCTTCAATTCATATGCCTTGACACTTCAGCCAGTACATCCAATCTTCTCCTCTTCTTCCTTGGTGCTGCTAACATCCTGGGCTTCTTCATTAAGCACCTAAATTTGATATTAACTAGTGCTCTACTTCACTTCTGGCATTTCCTTTTCAATTTCTTGTTCTTCTTCTGCCATATTCCCAGATGTAGCATGGTATTATCATGAATGATTTTGTCCAATTTTCTTTGTTCCTTCAATGTCTCATTTTCATTTTTAATGTGTCTATTTAAAAGCTCTAGCTCAAAGATTTCCTGTTTCAGTGATTGGACTAGATAATTTTGTGATATGTGAGGCTGAATGGATGAAGTACTGGGACCTGTAGCTGCTTTTTCTAAAGATTCTATATAATCATATACTTCTTGCTGCTTGGGGTCTATATCAGGTGTCATTTTTATTGGGTTGTCCCCAAAATGCCGTGAGGGAGATTTATCTTCAAAATCTGGCTGAGAAGGGCTCACATCAACATCTTGCTGAGAATGGGATGGACTATGTTCAATGTCTGACTGAGAATGAAATGAACCAGGTTCACTAACTGACTGAGAGTGAGATGGACTATGGTCAGCTGGGGATTGTTTAGATGTTTCTTCTCCCAAATCAATAAAATGAGGACCCTTCATTTGCGTTTTCCTCAATTTCCCCTTAAGTCTGGAACTTCTTCTCACACGCTGTGGACCACTGTCCTTTTGCTTTTGTTTTCCTTTCTCTTTCTTCTTGGATATAGATAAGTGTTCTTGAAGATGAACCAATCTCTCAGATAACACTTGATGATCTTCTTCTTCGGAAGAAGGGGTTTGATGTATAGCCTCAATACTTTTTCTCTCTTTTGGTGTTATTGGCTTTTTACCCTTGGTTTCTCTCTTCTTCCTTTTTGACAATCTCTCTTCCCTACTGGTTCTTTAAATTGTAGTAGTAGGAGTACTTTGAGTTTCATCATTTGTTCTTTTTCTCCTACTCCTTCTTGATGTGCTACCTTCAGGAATTTCTTGAGGTTCCTCAAAGAAATTTCTAATAAAAAATTGTTCCCATGTGTCTTTCTTCTCCTTTAACTCTTTTTCAATCAAAATTTTTACAAGACCGTGGTGATATAGATGTGGTTCTACATCTCCTAAATGTTTCTGAACAGTCACAGACATCTTCTTCAAACTATTTAATAGAAAATATGGGAGATTGAGAGTTTGACTATCTAGAAAATTCATCAGCAATCTGGTATGGTACATATACATGGACCCAAAACGGCCTTCACAGGTAATGAATTTTTGAACAACTAGCAGCAAAGTAGCCCATTCCTTTTTCAAAGCATGAACAGGAATTCCTCTTTTAAAAATAGTTATGTCCATACCTTGGTTTCATAAGATTATTCTCCAGGCTTCATCACTAATGCTTTTATTCTTAAACCATCGTTCACCCTCTTGAGGAAGTTCCGTGGTAGTAGCTATAGATGCCTCATTCACCGTGAACTTAAGGTCTCCAATCTCTACCTCCAGGCCATTGAATGACCTTGCAAATTCTTTTGTCACTTCTTTATGGTAGCCTCTGAACTTTTGGATAAACCGCAGCCACTTTTCTTTCTTCAATATATCCCTGACTTGCGGATATCCTTCCATGAATTTAGGTCCTTCTGGTTCTGCTCTTAGCAATTTACCCATTCTTCTTTCTGCTCTTCAAAAATTTTCCTGCGTGAGGGTTTAATGGAAGTAGAACGGCTGAATGCACGGAAATGAGCACAATGACTGTATGTAGATATCAGAGAGTGGGTTTACAGGCTGTAGCGTAACAGAGAACGAAATGGAGTGAAACGGAACAGAGAGGGGTTTCGTGAGCACGACAGAGATACGGCTGTGAGATTAACAGAACAATAAGAGGAGTATAATACACCCGGCAGTGTTTTGAAATTTGGTGGCTGCAAAATAAATGTGAGCACGTTTAAACAACGGCTATGGATTTTATGCGGCTGTAAGAAGCCGTAGTCAAATCAACTACGTCTCATTGTCATAGGTGGAATATCGGAGTATGAGTGAAGATCGGAGGTTTAATTATGGGACCGTTTGAGAATGAATGCGGGAGGATCATATGGAGATCGTGAAAGGGTTACAGAGTTTGTCAATATAATCATTGCACATAATGGATGGAGCTTATGGTTTAGAACTATATAAAAATGTGTTTTCAATGCTATTTGAAATGAATTTTACTCATACCTTGGAATCTTTGCCTTTTCCTTGGTCTTCAATTAGTTGCTCTTCATTGGTATCTTGAATGCCCCATGTCTTCATAATTGATCCTCTCACCTGCATTTAATTTCATGATTATGGAAATAACATCTGGCTGTACATTCTTTTGAAAACAGAGTGGTAGCTGCGGAATCTGCTTCTGGCTGCAGAAACTGGAGTCAGCTGCGGAAACAGATGTCAGCTGCGGAAACTGACACATCTATTATTTGGGTGAATGAACATGAACGGATGACAAATGACTAGATGGAAATGGTCATGAAAAAGAATTTTATTGGTGAAAATGGAATGAAATAGATAAAATGAAGTGGAAT
This sequence comes from Pinus albicaulis, assembly GCA_034641835.2. Taxonomy (NCBI): domain Eukaryota; kingdom Viridiplantae; phylum Streptophyta; class Pinopsida; order Pinales; family Pinaceae; genus Pinus; species Pinus albicaulis. The sequence goes on from JAXQQM020067369.1 coordinate 4,633, forward strand.
GGAGTGAAATGAAGTGAAATGAAGTAATGAAGTGGAATGGAATGGAGTGGGTGGTCACAAAACTTGTGAAATGAAAGAGAGATTTTTTTTTTGGAAAATATAGAGTGTCAGGTGTTCCTGATTTTCACCCTATATTTTCTGTATAAGACTGCCAATCAGTGATTGGTTTTCAGGCTTATACAAATATTTATTTATTTATTTATTTATTTTTTTATTTTTTATTTTTTTTTATTTTTTTTAATTGAAAGAACAAAAGCTAGGCTGGTGGAGAAGAAGAATTCTTTTGTACCAGCCTGATTGCAGAATTTTCTTGAAACATTTTGACAAAATCCTCTTTTGAGAGTGGCTTATGATAAACTTTCAATCTGTGGCCATTCACAATAAGAGGAGTTTGAAACTCATCATCTTCATTTTTGGTCCTCATACCTGCATTTTATTTCATGATTATGGAAATAACATCTGACTGTACATTCTTTTGAAAACAGAGTGGTAGCTGCGGAATCTGCTTCTGGCTGCGGAAACTGGTGTCAGCTGCGGAAACAGATGTCAGCTGCGGAAACTGACACAACTATTATTTGGGTGAATGGAAATGAACGGATGACAAATGAATAGATGGAAATGGTCATGAAAAATAATTTTATTGGTGAAATGGAATGAAACAGATAAAATGAAGTGGAATGGAATGAAGTGGAGTGAAATGAAGTGGAATGGAATGGAGTGGGTGGTCACAAAACTTGTGAAATGAAAGAGAGATTTTTTTTGGAAAATATAGGGTGTCAGGTGTTCCTGATTTTCACCCTACATTTTCTGTATAAGACTGCCAATCAGTGATTGGTTTTCAGGCTTATACATTTTTTTTTTTTTTTTTTTTAACTGAAATGAACAAAAGCTAGGCTGGTGGAGAAGAAGAATTCTTCTGTACCAGCCTGATTGCAGAATTTTCTTGAAACATTTTGACAAATTCCTCTTTTTAGAGTGGCTTATGATAAACTTTCAATCTGTGGCCATTCACAATAAGAGGAGTTTGAAACTCATCAATGGTCTTGATTCTTACCGCTCCATTGCTAAAGATCTTGTCAATCTCATATGGCCCAAGCCAATGAGTCTGAAATTTTCCTTGAAAATCTTTAAACTTGGAATCAAATAACAATGCCCAATATCCTTCTTGAAACTTCTTCTCTTTGATGTACTTGTCATGCCATTTAGCTCTTTGATATTGAACTAGATCAATTCTTAGAATTGCCTCTTGTCTGATCTCATCTAGCTCATTCAATTGCTCCATTCTATGCTTTTGGGCTTCTGATAAGTCCATCCCCAACTGAACTGCTATCTTGAAGGTCTTGACTTGAAACTCAATGGGGAGCAAGACTTCTTTCCCATAAACAAGTTCATAGGGAGAATGTCCTGTTGTATTTCTCCATGTAGTTCTGTAGGCCCACAAGGCTTAAGGAAGCCTTTCTGCCCAATCTCTTCTATGTAGATGAACAGTTTTGGTGATGATACTTTCAAGAACTTAGTTTGTGGACTCCACTTGACCATTTGCTTGCGGATGGTAAGGAGTAGATCTTCTGTGCTTGATTTTATATTCTTCCATCAATTTCTCCACCAAGTTGGATGTGAATTGGCTTCCTTGATTTGTCACAATTTCTCTTGGAACACCAAAGCGAGTAAAAATATCTTCATAAAGAAAATGAACAACTGAATTTTCAGTAGCAGATACTAATGCTTTGGCTTCTACTCATTTAGTAACATAATCAGTACAAACCAATATATACTTCTTTTGCTTAGATGGTGGATTAATAGGTCCAATGAAATCTAAAGCCCATTTTTCAAAGGGTTCAATGAGTACCTGTGGTTGCAATGGCATTTCATTTGAAAGGGTAGGTTTCTCTACTCTTTGGCAGCTGTCACACCTTTTGACATATTGTTTTGCATCTTTGAAGAGGGAAGGCCAATAATATCCTAAAGAGAGGATTTTATAGGCCGTCCTTTTGTCTGCAAAGTGTCCGCCGCATGGTTCATCATGACATGCCTTAAGAATATCAGGCATTTCATCTTCCTTGACACATCTTTTGATCACAAGATCTGGCCCTGTTTTAAACAATTCGTTAGAAATCCATGAATATTTTGAACTCTCCTGAATAATTTTTCGTTTTTTACTTGGAAATAAATGTGAAGGCAGTTTCCCTGTAACCAAATAGTTAGCAATATCTGCATACCAAGGAGTTTTAATAGTTACTGCAAACAAGTATTCATCAGGAAACTTATCCTCTACAAGAGAATCTTCTTTAGTATTCTGAATCCTAGACAAGAAATCAACTACTGTATTTTGTTTTCCTGGTCTATCCAACACAGTAATATTGAATTCTTGCAAAAGTAAGAGCCATCTTGTCACTCTGCCATTAGTAACAAGTTTGTTCATTAAATATCTAATTGCAGAATGGTCAGTATGAATAAAAGTTTCATAGCCTGTTATGTAATGTCTAAACTTATTAATTGCATGAACCACAGCTAAGAACTCTTTTTCAGTCACAGTATAGTTCAACTCTGTGGGAGTCAAATTTTTACTGGTGTAATAAATGGCATAAGGAATTAAATCTTTTTGACCCAAAACAGCTCCAAGAGCTGTATCTGAAGCATCTGTAGAAATATGGAAAGGAATTTTCCAATTTGGTCCTCTCAAGATAGGTGCTTCAGATATTCTTGTTTTCAAAGTTTCAAAAGCTGATTGACAATCAGGATCCCATTTAAATTCACAGTCTTTTGTAAGCAACTTGAAGAGTGGAGATGCTATTTAGTGAAGTTTTCTATAAATCTTCTATAGTAACCAGTAAATCCTAGAAAACTTCTAACATCTCTTTGACAATTTGGAATAGGCAACTTGGAGATGACTTCAACTTTTGATCTATCAACCTTAATCCCATCTCTTGAAATATGATGCCCCAAAACAATACCTTCAGTAAACATCATAAAGCATTTTTCATGGCTTAATGAAATGTTTGTTTCTTTACATCTTATAAGGACATTTTCCAAATTTTCTAATGCCTCTTCAAATGAATTACCATAAACTGTAAAATCATCCATATAAACCTCTACACAATCATGGATTAGATCAGAAAAAATTCCTAGTACTGCTCTTTGGAATGTTGTAGGTGCATTACATAACCCAAAAGGAAGCACTCGTTAGGCAAAAGTTCCCCATGGACAAGTAAATGTGGTCTTATCTTGATCTTCAGGTGCTACCTGAATTTGATTATAGCCACTAAAACCATCCAAAAATGAAAAGTACTTTTTACCTGCTAATGTGTCTAATACCTGATTGATAAAAGGCAAAGGAAAGTGATCCTTTAAAGTTGCTTTGTTCAATTCCCTGTAATCAATGCACACCCTCCATTTACCATTATTTTTAGGTACTATAACCAGAGGAGAAACCCATCGGCTATCTGAAATTGGATAAATGAAGTTTACATTGAGTAGTTTTTGGAGCTCTTCTTTCACTATCTCCCCAAGATTTGGATTCATCCTTCTTTGAGGTTGTCTGATTGGTCTACTGTTTTCCTCAATATAGATATGATGGATGCAAGTCTTAGGATCAATACCCTTCATGTCAGTATACTCCCATGCAAATGCAGTAGAATGTTTTTGCAAGATTCTGGTTAGTTCTTCTTGTTGTGACTTCTCCAAATGTTTGTTGATATTCAATGTTTTTTCTCGAAAAATCTCAATAGCAGAATTACCAAATTCTTCCATAGAGTAAAGAGACATTTGTCTTGATGATAAATATTCTATGTCAGATTCCAACTGAAATTGTGTGGGGTCATATTCTGAAGATGTCTCAAAATTTTCTAATGTGTTCATAATTTGACTATCCTCACTAATTTCAGAAATGGTAAAGACAGGTTGTATAATATCCTCATCATCAACCCATTCACTGTCTCTTACTTCTGTGATTGCTTTTGCTGGAGGATACAAATTGAAGTGTCCTCATCATCAACCCATTCATTGTATCCTACTTCTGTGATTGCTTTTGCTGGAGGATACAAATTGAATTTCTTTGTCGAATTACCATTAGAAATGTACATATCCCCAGATCTACAACTAATAAAAGCATCAGCTGTGGCTAGCCAAGGTCTTCCTAAGATAAGTGGGTGCCCACCTAGATTACTCTTGGGAGTCAAAATCATAAAATCTACCGGATATTCCCAAGAATCTAAGGAGACTGAAATATCTTCTAATACACCATCTGGTTTAATAATTGATCGATTTGCAAGTTGCAGTAAAGTAGGTGTAAAAAGAAGGTTAGGAAGTTTTAGCTGGTCCATAGTCTGTCTACTCATAATGTTGATAGCAGCCCCTAAGTCAATCAATGTGTTTGGAATTTCTATCCCATTTATATGTGTCTTGACAATTGGACTTCCTGGATCTACATATTTCTGCATGGTAATTTTTCCCATCATAATATCTGCAATCTTTCCTACCAGGTGGATTCTTCTTGTGTCTTTTAGTTTCCTTCCTGGTCTTTTGAAACTCAAATCCTTTATTGTTTTTGCTAGAATAGGAATCTCTCGAATGGCTTGTAGCAAGGGAATCTTGATACAAACATTCTTCAATTCATCTAGAAAATCATAGTTAGGCAACAAGATTTGTTTTTCCACCCCCTTGTCAATTTGTAGTCTTTCAAGAAAAGGAGGTGTAGATGAAGATGTAGGTTGCTCAACTATAGGAGTTGTGGGTGTTAACTTTTCTTTTTCTTTTTGAATATTTGAGTTTTGAAGAGATGCTTCCTCAGAACCCTTATTGGCTTCAAGAGAGTCCTCCTCAGAGGTATCCTGCTCTAGGTCATCTATAGAAGGTTTTTCTAAAACTCTACCAGATCTGAGTTGTACATCATTGAGAGGAACAATCATATAGGTAGGAAATTGCTGTCCTTCTATCATGTAAGTATTCTGAGGATTTTTATTGTTAGGATTTGGCAATGGCTGAGCTGGAAGTTGATTTTTCTTTTGTTGGTATGGGAGCATGAGTTGAGGATTCGGATTTTGTTGAGAAGGTTGTTGTTGTGGAAATGGTAATGAAAGTTGTGGATTTGGGTTTGGAAGTTGTGGAGCTTGTTGATTTTGAAAAGATGGAGGATATTGATAAAATTGAGCAAATCTCCCATAAGGATTTTGCATCCCTTGTACCCATGGCTGATATGGATTTTGATGTTGGGGCCAAGGTTGTTGCCAAGGATTCCAATTTGGTGGGGTTTGAAGATTAATAGGGTTGTTAAACCCTTGAGTTTTTTGTCCCTGCCAAGGTCTTCTTGCAACAAAACAGAGAGATTCTACTGAATTTGGATCTTCTTGAAAGATAACTTTGAGTCCAGGAATTGAAGGACAATCCTTGATCTCATGATTCTCTGAGAAAATCATACATGTTTCTACAACTTTTGCATCCAAGGGACATTCCCTTAAAGCATGTTTCTTCCTACATTTCGGACAAAAGATGGCTAAAGCATCTGTTTCTGCTTTCTGCTTGTCTTGGATTTTAAGGGTGTCTAGTTGTTCACTAAGGCTCCCTAAGATATCAGTTTTGAATTCATCAAGCATATTACCAATCTCTGCCCTACTTACTGATCCAATTGCAGATTTGTTAACCCTAATAAGAGAAGGATCCCTAGGCCCTTTTCCTGTTTTAGATTTTCCTCTTGAGAGATGGACACATAGTTCTGTTATGTCACGAAGTGGAAGTTGAGAAATGTCTCCTTTCTCCATCATGTTTAAAATATCTATCCATTCATCTCTAATGGATTTTAATATGAGGGCTTTGAAGGTTTCATCATCTAAGTTGCTCATCTTTGCTCTTTTCAAGTTGTATTGAAATCTTTCAAGTAAGTCTTCCAAATTTTCATCTTCTTTTTGCATCATTTTGAATACCTCATCCTTATGATTGGTGGGCATAAAATAGTCCAAGTATCTATCCAAAAATGTTTGTTTCATATCATTCCAAGTCCTAATAGATTGAGTGGCTAATCCCATGAACTATTTCAAAGCAGCTCCCTTCAATGTTGAAGGAAACAGTTTGAGTTTTTGAGAGTCTTCCATATAGTCATAAGTTCGGCACACAACTTCAAACTCAAACAGAAATGTTTCAGGATCCTCACTTCGCAATCCATAAAATTTAGGGAGAACAGATGGTGAGATATTTTTCATCGTTGTATTAGTTTCCTCATCAACTATAGGGAATCCAAACAAGTTGTCTCCTTCCCTATTTCTTCCATTATTTCCTTCACCATTGTTGTCTCCATTGTTTCCTCCTCCTCTACCTCTACCTCTAAATCCATCTATTATTTCCTCTGCCATGATAGTTTCTTTAGAGTCCTTAAAGTTCTCTAGTTCTTCTATCAAGGGAGGATGAGAGGGAGTCTCTTCCTTTTCTAAATGAGATTTAGTAGGTGGTATAGGAGAATCCTCTAATTCAGTTGCTTCTTGAATTCCAAAAATCTTAAGGCTAGGGGTAGATGGTGGTGAATCTGGTCTATGCCTTGAAGAAGATGGAGTTGTGAAAATCGAACTCTTGGCTTTAGCTATAAACCTTCCCCTAGAATCTCTTGCTCTATGCATGTCATTTTTTTTATTTTTTTTAAAAAGTTGGGCTAATAATTCTCTTTCTGATCTTCCAGGTCACACTAGGTGCAAGAAGAGAGCATACTTAAGAAATTAATGAACCAATAACTCTCTTTTCTGATCCTCCAGATCACACTAGGTGCAAGAGGAGAGCATACTTCAAGAAGTTATCAAGTTTTCCCTTCTTTTATTATTTTGTTTTTTTTTTAAGAAATTGGCTACCTAGTTACACTTCCCCAGCAACGGCGCAAAAATGTTTGGTCAATTTAGTGTGTCCTAAATTGCTACATTTAATTTGTCAATCTGGGATTCGTAAGCTGACGAAGTGTGGCGCACTATATGTGCAAGATAACCTATCTCTTACTTTTTTGTCGTTTTTGGATTTTTGTGAAATTCTAAAAGAAAAGTATGGAGACAAATATTCAAGACAACAATGTCTTTCTAATGATTTTCCAAACTTCAAAAGAATTTTTAAAAACACACAATGACAAAATTAATTCTTCAAAGAAAATGAAATTGCATCACTACTCTAGTCAAACAAACAATGAACTACTGATCATGAAACTCATTATTCCTGCTGCTGTTCAAACACAAAAGAAACTATACTGAAAGAAATCCAAAAGTTGCGACAAATTAAATCTAAATCAAATTACATCAACTTATCTTCTGATCCCTCATCATTAGTCCAGCTATGATTTTCGGAGGTAACCATAAACAACTTGAGTAACCTGATATCTAACTTGCAGAAAGTAAACTAGTATCAAACTAAACATTCATAATTCAATCCCTCACCATCAGTCCAGCTGTGGCTTTCGGAGGTAACTGAAGATGTCATGAGCAATTTAATATTTCTAACTTGCAGAAAGTAAACTAATATCAAACTACACATTCATAATTCAATCCCTCACCATCAGTCCAGCTGTGGCTTTTGGAGGTAACTGAAGATGTCATGAGCAATTTAATATTTCTAACTTGCAGAAAATAAACTAATATCAAACTACACATTCATAATTCAATCCCTCACCATCGCCCAAACTTTGTATTTCATGGAGGTAACCGAAAATGACATGAACAATTTGGTTATATCTAAATCTAACTACTGAAACAAATGTGCAAGACTGAAATAAACAAAGCAGTACTGAAATTAAACAGAAACTAAGAAAAGTAAATTGGCAGCAGAACAATATTAATTCCATGTCATTAGTCAAAAAGTTATGCAAATGCCCGGGCTGCCTATTTATAACCTGAAACAAGAACACTGATCAGTTAACAATAACATAAAACATGAAAGACAGAAGTAAAATGTAAAGCATGAAAGATTATAAATAGAGATGAAACATAAATACCATGAAAGATGCAATGTATAAACACATGAATGACTTATGGCACAATGAGATTAAAGAAATAAAACAAGAACTATACAATAATGCACAAAACCTCAGCGTGTGCAGGGGCCCTCTACACCAGCCTTGACAACAGACTTCAAGTACGAATGACGCTTGGAAACAGAGTCTTCTTATATATTAAAATGCAGTCATAACAGAAATGTGATATTACGGCACAGTGGCAACGTAATTACATTACAGAGCTATCTGGAAGCTAATGGAGACTAATCTAATATGCGTATGCAAACACATTATTTATAACAAAGGAAATATAACTAATTCCCTAAAGTTTGTGCTGATGGAGAACACGTAAACCATTACGTCCAGAGATCTAGGATCATGGCTGCGTTGAGGAGTAAATCTATGCAGAGTGGATGTTGGATTCGGCTATGGAGCCGTGTACAGGTGTTGATGTGTCTCCCGCAACTCAGAAACGGCCATATGAATCTTCACGTGACGAGAAACAGAGTCCTGTCACCGTGGGACTCTATGGTTGACTTCCACTTGGCCACCTTTGACCGCAGCTTCCTTAAGTGAATTTTCTCAAGCCAATAGGACACGATCCATGTCCACATCATTTCTGACTTGCCCATGTGGCTCGTTTTTCCTGAGGACACCTGTAACATATACTTTCACAAAATGGCTGCGGAAAGTTGCAGCAGCTGCGGAAAGTGGCAAGATTCCGCAGCTAAATGAGCAAAAATCTAAATCAAACAGCAGACACAAAATATAGTTAAAAACCATTTTATATGCTCTTTTGCAATTAATATACAATGATATTGACAACTGGGAATGTTCAGGTGAATGAAAAAGATATAGAAAGGTGTATGGAAAAGATGCAGATTTGAGACTCAACAATCCCCTCCAATCCCCTCCAAATAGCTACTCCATGGAAGGAGAGAGGATTCCTAAACAGGAAATCCTCTTTCCTTAGGCTAAACAGCCAAGAGACTTGATTTGCTGCAGCAACTTCTCAAAATTCTTCAACAACCTTTGCTTGCTGCCTCTCCTTCTATTTATAACATGAGGGCTTGCCAAAACCCTAAACCATCTTCTTCAACTTATCCTCTTTCACACATGAGATCCTCTTCTAGAAGTACGTTGTGCTTGATGGATAAGCTGCCCTCCAATCTGTGTTGTAGGTGGGGCCAAGGTTGAGCCATTCAAATGAATTTCCCATTTTCACACTTAGGGGTGTTTAATATAATAGCCTAGATTTATCCCCTTTCACATTGGGCATGTATTTATTCTCAACTTAGGAGTTTATTAAACCTCCTTTCCCATAATTTATTCATGAATAAATCAAACTGAAAATAAAATGCAATATTCCCATGAGCTGCAAAAATTGGGAATATTACAGTCTCCCTCGGAAAAATGTTGCTTGCCCTCAAGCAACTCTTATTGTAGATGCAAACCATCCATTCCATCCAAATGGCATCCTCATAAGGAAGGCTTCTTCCATTTGCTGCAATAAGTTATGTATGTTTGGTTCCAAATTTTTCTTCTACCAATGCATGAGGTGACTTCCAACTGTGAGGTTAGATGTCCTCTTCTTACCATGAATTACAAGATGAAAAATACATGATGTCCAACATCATCACAAACACATGTGTGGCATATAGTAAGGTAGCTCCTGCCATAAAGGAAGAGCTTCATCATGCAGAACATTCCTCCATCCCATTTTTGTGAACTTGAATAGGCATTTCTATGCCTCCATTCTTAGCCCTGTTGGCCTTGTGGATCCAAACCCCATCATTTCAGTGTTGTGCAAAGAAGAAGGAAAGGAGTAATATGGATAAACAAAATATGTCAAACCATATTCTCCCAAAATCAACCACCAAAGCAAGGCCCTTTGCTTCCATCCTCCATCTCCTCCATGTAATATGGACAAGCCATGCTTCCCAAAAGATGATGTGCATGCCTTTCTCTGCTGCAAGTTATCTTTGATACATAAGGCATGAACCATAAAATTATGAGTCATGGGGTGGTCACCATACTCATTCAAAAGAATCAAAGAAACAAGGGATCTTTCTGCCCTCTTTCCTTCTTATGTGCATTATGAAATCAAACCATGCTAATGGACATATGATATGTCACATCAGCCCAATACAAAGTACCATCATCAATGCACATCTTGAGATGATCATGCAAAGTTTCTCACCATGCAAAACACATAGACATAGGAGATGTCATGTGGTGGCCATAACTTCTCAAGTGAAACAAAATTGTACATGCCTTCTTTTGATGCAACATAACAATGAAATCCAAGGCATGATTAAGGAAATAATGAGCTATTGGGTAGCAACCACACTCACCCAAAAGCATCCATAGCAACAAGGACTTTGCAGCCTTCTTGCCTCATCAACATGTGGATCTTGGAGCAACAACATAATGATGAACATGTAAAATTCCTCATCAATACAGTACAAGCAAGCCCCTCATACCACATCATGTGGGAGTCATCCCTCCTCCCAAGCCAAATTTTATGCATGAAATATACCTCCAACAGAAATGCATGGGGGCATATGAGACATACTTCAAGCATAGGTGAATACATGGACATAAGATTTAGCTTGTGATGTCCAAATCTTCTTCTAACAATCACATCATCCATGCTTCCTCTTCATATAATGTACTAATGATGTACCAAGCATGAGATAAGAGAATGAGAATCTTTTGGGGTAGTGGTTATGCTTACCCCCAAAGCAACCAGTGTTGCCATGCTTCCTTATACATTTCATAGCTGCTCTTCAAGGCATAGATCAGAAAAATAGGCACCTTTGGAGAGTGATAGGAGTCTCCCAAAGGCAACCAGTGTAACCAAGCTTGCTGGTCCATTTATGTCTGCAAGTGATCATGTGACCTCTTGCTCACCATCCTCATCTACTCACTCAAATATGGAAGTTGAGTGATGTGTTGCAAAATCATGGCATTCTCCACTTGTAGAATACTATCTCCTTGAACCCACTGAAGAACTTTGCATCTCATGAAATACTAAAATGCATATTTGTTGAGATCTCTTAGTGAGACCTTCCTCTCATGTATGATCCTCCAAAACCAGTGAAGCTTTGGATCTACAGCAACACCTTCAACAAGCTCCAAGAATGATGAAGCCTCTTTGTCACAGCCATTATGTGACAACGCTGCGATATACCTTTGCTTCAAAACAACACTTTGATCTAACCCTTGGCTATGCATGGATCTTGAAATAATATGGGCTGAAATCTCATGCATAACTTGGATCAACTGATATATGGGAAACTCTTGATAGAAAACAATATTTCCTCCATCTGGATCAATGATGCCTCCAACTGCTGGTAAGAATGATGGCCTCCCTTCTTCAAGTATACCAGTGATGGAATCTTTCTTCTCCTCCTCATGCATCTCCTGATTCATGCATGGGACCCCATATGATAAGGACTCAAGACTACCTTGCAAATATGCAAGTTCCTCTCCTCTAGATGCAAGCTCCTTAGCAGCAGGTAGTGAAAATGGAGATCTCTTGCCCAAAGTGACAAGATTGACATTCTCCTTTGTTTCCTTGGGAGATGTCTCTTTGTAGCTCATCTTCTCCCTCTTCTCCTCAAACTCCTTGAGATTTTTCTTCAATACTCTTCAATGTTTGAAAAATAAGCAATGAGATCTCTTCTTCAGCCATTCTCCCTGCCTTGTGATGATAGGAAGTGCATAGTTCTTCCATTTCATCTTGAAACCCTTCAGGAGTTTCTTTGCATCTCTTTCTTCATTGCTATACCTCTCACCTTCTTCAAAGAAAGTGGGCATAGTGGATCTATGAGAATATCTAGGATCCTCCGGTCTTCTTCTTTGCTGATAGGAAGTGCTAGGGCTTCCTTCTTCTTCTTGAAATCTCATGCAACTCTTACTGCAACTTGCTTCTTCTCGAAACCCTCTAGGAGTCTCGGTGCTTCTTCTTCCTCTCTTCTGATTTACCTCTTGGGAGAGGCCCTTCTTAGATCTGAAAAATGATGAGAATAATCTCATATTCTCTATCCAGCTATTCTCTGCTTCTGCTCTTTAATTTAATGGTAGCTTGATCTCACAGGCTGTGCCAGAGATCATGCTCCGATACCACTGTAATATTCCAAATGGGGAAAAATAGGCTCAGTATGGAATATATTAAGATATTCCACTATGGAATCACAAAAATATGGAATTACACCAATAGATCTAAACCAGAGATAGACTGGTAGGGAATTTACCGGATGCATCACCTTCACAAGGAAGGGTGAAATCCAGAGGCTTCCTGGCCCGTTCCAGACTCTGTCTATAGAAGATTTGTGAAACACAGCAAGTGTAGGAATGACACACTAATCTTAGATTTTTCTGCTCTGAGGAACCTTAGATATTCATATCTAAACAATGGATCCAAAAGAGAAGAAAAAACCAAACAAGGAAGAAGCAGGAAATTCCACTCTCAGGAAAATCTACAATAGGCTCAAGGAGGACGCTGTATAAGAAAGCCAATGTAAAAATAATGCTAAACATGGTTGGGTTACCTTATTTTAGGCTGTTTGGGACCTCTATGCAGAGTTTCAGCAAAAACAAATGAGTTTAGAGAGCTTAAACAGATCTCCCACAATCAACACTAGCTGAAAATCACCTAAGGAGAGAGTTGGGTTAATAGAGAAACCCTCCTTCAGGAATTGCGCAGAATCTGCTGGAAGACACCAGAAATCAGCCATTAAACTCATGTTACAGTATGGCAGCAAGAAATCATATCTATAATGAAGTTACTTTGTAGAAGCATTGAATTTACTTGAAGCAAGAGCAATAATCCTTCATATATTATAACAGATACACATGGAAAAGCTCCATAAAGACTTGACAGCGTTTTATATGAGGAGCTTCAGCTGCTGTAGGTTAATATTCATATATAAAACTGATATATGGCTAAAACATCAGATCCATACCAGATCTGGAAACTACTCAGCCTTCTAAACAATATCCCCTTGGGGTTTCATCAAAATAATGCATAAATAAGTGTAGATCTAGCTTTTAATACACTGAATTGTAGAAAACTTCAGAGATTTCTGAAGATGGATTTCATTACATTACATATAATATCTGAATATGAATAGATCAACAATCTACTTTAAAAATCTCTAAGGGAGAGGCAAGCCTCAATCACCAGAGATCAAGTACAATAAGAGATACAAACAGTAGTGAAACATGTACATGAAAATAACACAGTTTGTGGAAGAGACTGTGCAGTAGATGGAATGAATTGATACAAAAAATAAGAATTACAGATTTTAAAGTGAAATGAGAGTAATATCCTCTTCTGGGTGGTCACAAGACACCCTCCCTGAGAGAAATATCCTCTAAACAACTAGATCTCGCAGATCTAGTTCCCCCACTTGCTGCAACTCACAAGTAGCTGCAAAACCCTCAACAGGACCAGCGCTGCTATAGAGATGAAGCTTGGCCATAATGCTGGATAGTGAAGAGATGCATCAAAATCCCCTCCAATCCCCTCCAAAGAGCTACTCCATGGAAGGAGAGAGGATTCCTAAACAGGAAATCCTCTTCCCTTAGGCTAAACAGCCAAGAGACTTGAGTTGCTGCAGCAACTTCTCAAAATTCTTCAACAACCTTTGCTTGCCGCCTCTCCTTCTATTTATAACATGAGGGCTTGCAAAAACCCTAAACCATCTTCTTCAACTTATCCTCTTTCACACATGAGATCCTCTTCTAGAAGTACGTTGTGCTTGATGGATAAGCTTCCCTCCAATCTGTGCTGTAGGTGGGGCCAAGGTTGACCCATTCAAATGAATTTCCCCTTTTCACACTTAGGGGTGTTTAACATAATAGCCTAGATTTATCCCCTTTCACATTGGGCATGTATTTATTCTCAACTTAGGAGTTTATTAAACCTCCTTTCCCATACTTTATTCATGAATAAAGAAAACTGAAAATAAAATGCAATATTCCCATGAGCTGCAAAAATTGGGATATTACAAAAACATTGGTACACTGGAAATCGTGCGCTTCGTACACACCCACCAGGTGCACCGTCTTACTGTAGAGCATTGATGCTTTACGACTCTTATGGACCGGTGCATCATAAACCACCACGCTAAAACCAAAACCGCTTGGTGTGGTATTAAGAAACCACATTGATGCACCTATAAAACCCCGTGCACCAGAAAATGGTTAAACAAATAAAAAGTTACGGCCAAAAAATTGCATTTTTCACTTTTCTCAGTGCTCCAGAGCTCTCAAGCACCGATGTAATTTATCCTTGTCTGAGCCACCCTGACATCGGTGCTCCCATTGCACCCATTGCACGCACTGCTGCTATGCATTGCCCACCAATATCCAGCTTGCATTTTTCAAAACGGTGGTCAAATTTTCTTTTGCAAATTCTATAGCCAATATGCCTCCTCGACGACCAAATGTACAGGTGTTTTTCTTGTTTTTCCATAATTATGCTTTTTAGTGGATTAAAATTTCAAATAACCTTAAAATTAACCATTTAAAATAAAAAAGGAAAAAAATTATTGCGCGGTGCACTCAAGCTTTTTGGATCACATTGGCAAGTGGTGCTTCCTATAAAATTTATAAGCTACAACGCAACCGGTGCTAACGATATCCACACCATTTCCAGGGTGGTACAAAAGGTGCACTGTGTTATTTTAAATTTTAAAAAAATGTGCAGTGCAGTCATTTAGCTAGCCACACCGTTGAACATGTGGAATAGTGGCAACGTGGTGCATTGACAGAAATATTTGCCCTGGTATTTGTCACCGCATCACATTCAGCATTCTGACAGGGTCAATGATGTGGCCTGGTAAAAGACTACACCGTTGAATATGTAATTAGTCAAGAGGTCGGTGCGCTGACACAACTATATGCGCCAGGGCGTACAGTATAGTCAGTGCACCTCACTCCTTACACTGTACATATTCAACGATGCTCTCAAAAATTTCAAGTGCATTGCCTACGGTGCGTTGAATGTCATTTGAGGCACTGCCCCCGGTGCACGACAAACAAAAGACGCACCAGAATCGGTGCATGACTATTTTTTGTGGCGCACCGACTGATTTTTTTTATTTTTTTCAAATTTTTTTTATATGTGTATATTCGTAAATACATGTCTCATTTAATAATAAAAAAATTATTTATTATGTCAATCATTCAAAAAGAAGAGGGGGAACAACAACAACAACATGCGGAGTAGTATGACATGGTTCACCTGTGGGAGGCATGAGATAGGGAGAAAGATGCGTACCCTCACCCTATTACAATATCTACCCAAGGGATCCTAAGGCAGGTAGGCCTCCTAAATTTATATGAGGAGGCTAATTCTCTAAAGGGCTATCGTGTGTTTTTGAGACATCTTATCCGCAGGTGGAATGCCCAATGATAGGATTTCTAGGTTGGTCCTAACCAGTGGTACATGCCCACTGAGGAGGATATATATTTTATTACAGGGATATCGAGGAGAGGGGTGCATTTTCCCTCGTTCCCAGAGGTTCCAGCGGGCTATGTAGCAGGGAGTCAGTTAGTGTACTCCTAGAGATACATTGGAGCAGATGTACTATCTCCTTCAGATTTTCAAGTCGCTGGAGGTCAATTACGTATTGGTGAATTTGGTAGTGAGGAGGTGCAATGCCTCTCACTTCTCATTTCTACCATTTCACAAAACACCAATGACGGGCAACGCATTAGTTTCTCTCTTCTATATTATGGTGATTCTTTATTATAGGAGCCATGACTTGTCAAGTGGTCGTCTGCCATTTTTTTTCGGTAGTTCTGTACAGCCTTAGATAGATGTCGTGCTCATGTAGAAGGGAGGGTCAACTTCCCTTTTGCTTTAGATATTTTTGTTTAATTTTTTATAGTTTTCCAGAGACGAGGCTTACTTTTTTTTAGCAGCCTCGTAGGCCGATGTTTGAGGCACATATGCACATGTGGGGGAAGATGATGCCCAAGAGGGGTGAGACTATGTTTCCAACGAGGATATCACATGATGCACTAGAGTTTCTAGCCAGTGTTGACGAGTTGCATCCCTTCGTTATGGTCCCCTGTCCTTATGCTGGATTGGATTGGTGAGGGTGTCCCAACATCCTCGCCACAACTGATGAGCCACCGGATGATATAGATAATATTACTGTTTTATTTAAATTTATTCTAACATGTTCTTTTACTTGTTTTTATTAAATTGTGTAATGAAATTGTCTAATTATTGTTGTGTACTTGTATATATTTTGCAGAGATTGGGTCTTTTGATGGCGAGGACATGTCGGCACCACCACATGATCTAGGTGTGGATCCTGATGAAGATTAGGGCATGCCAGATGTTGAGGATCATCAGGAGGCCGGTGCAAAGAGACCTGCTCCTGTTGGTGTGCCGATACCGCCTTTTGCTAGGCACGGTCGACTTGATACCATCTACAGGATGGAGTTGGGAAACCAACTCACTCCATTGATTGTTGAGGTGGGCATAAGTCTCACTCATATGAGAGACATACAGGCCGATGGTAGGTTGTTACAAATATGGATAGGCATGCTACATGACATGTACAGGCTGATGCGGCATGTCGTCGGAGCAACAACCTTAGTTACAAAGCTGAGGAGGACCGTTGCACGTTATAGGCGTGGTCGAGATGCAGCACGTGATCGATAGTCAGCGAGTAGTGACTCATCATCTCATGATCATTCACCTCGTGTCATGCTATATGAGTAGCCTCCACTAGCATCTAGCAACAGTCATCATGGAGATGAGGCTGTACCATCGGCCATGTCCAGTCAGCAGCCTGCAACATCCATTAGTACTCATGATCATGAGCAGGCTAGACCATCGACCGTCAAGGCTGCACCATTGACTGAGTAGGCCTCGACTAGTACTGTTATTGATGTTGTACCACCAGCTGATCCATGACATTTATATTACAGTTGTATATTTTTAAAATTATTCAGTTATATATATATATATATATATATATATATATATATATATGGTCCATGTATTTTATTTTCATGTTGCAGTTGTACTTAATTTACATGTTGGTGATCATCATGATGTGTATATTGTTAGGTCATGTTAGATATGTTCATTTAATGTGCAACTTGCAAATAGATGTGTATGTGATAGCATGATATATTTGACATGAGATGAATATTTGATGTTTGTGGTGTGATGATGTTATACAATGCTAATTGTGTTTTGATAGATGATCACGATCATGATGATGTTAGTGAATTTGAATGTGTTTTTTATTCAAATATGATTTTTGTACGATGGTTATCATGATCATGATATTTATTAATTAATTTAATATTAAATGACCATGATATTTATTAAATATTATGTCATGATTGTAATTGAAATTTAAATTTTAATTGTATGTAAAATTGTAAAATTGTATTTGTATTTGTAATTGTAATTTTAACTGTAATTGTATGTAAAATATTTAATGTAAAATTTTAATTGTAATTGTAATATTTAATTTATTGTGAAATGATTGTAATTGTAATTTTAAATGTAATTGTATATATGACAAATTGTAAAATTGTAATTGTATGTAAAATTCTAAAATTGTAATTGTATTTGTAATTGTATGTAAACTATTTGTAAAATTGTAATTGTAATTGTAAATGTAATTCTAATTATAATTCTAATTGTATGTAAAATATTTGTAAAATTTTAATTGTATTATTGTGAAATGATTGTAATTGTATGTAAAATTCTAAAATTGAAATTGTAATTCTAATCATAATTGTATGTAAAATATTTGTAAAATTTTAATTGTATTAATGTGAAATGATTTTATTAAAATTTGTAAATTTGTAAATTTGCAAATAATTGTAAAATAATAAATCTTGAATAATATGAATTTTTGTAACATAATAAAGTTTAGATAATAATGCAAATAAATTCGTGTACTTTAAAATTATCATTATTTTATTGTGATCTTACATACAAAAAAAAAACTTTATACAGTACGCCATTTCTAGCCGAGATTCCTGGTTTTTCATCCAGTGCACTTATAATCATAACCCGCACCAGTGCATCTTAGTACTAAGACATACCGGTGCTTCACAACTCTTCCGCACCAGTGCGTCATAAAACACTGCGCCAAAACATAAACCACGATCTTACGAACCATACCGGTGCGCCTATAAAACCCCGCACACCGGAACAGGGTTAAATAAAACCTTGCGTGAAGCATATTTTCATTGAAATATATTTTCTAAGAAGGAAAATTTACTTTGTAAAGTGGAGTATTGGAGAAACAGAGGGTTCGAATCGCGGGTAAGAATTTTTCTGAGGAGATGAGGGTTTGAAAAGATGAGAGTTCGAATTTCGGCTGAGAAGTTTATAGTAGAGAAAATGAGTGATTCAAAGAGAAAGACAGACAAAGACACTTACAGGGATGCAGATGGCTACAGAGCTCGACAGAGTACAAAAGGGGAAAAGGTTTATGAAAAATCTGAGACGCACATGAGAGAGGTCAATTGAGTCTCTTGAATGGGCTAAGAGATCACATGAAGGTAACAATTCTCATTCTTACAAGGATGGTAGGAAAAGATTGGATAGTAGAGAAAGATCAATCGAGGCAGTCGATAAAGCCAAGAGGCACCACGAAGGGAAGGATTCTCATTCCCTTAAGTACAATAGAGAAATATCAATTGACATTGTTGATCGGGCTGATAGGTCCCATGAAGGGAAAAATTCTCCAAAATGTGTTTAAAAGCAGCTGGGAGTATTGTCCAAGCTTTAGTTTGGCTTACATAAAATTTTACCGGCAAAGATGACGTCGCATAAAATCACATCTTCGGCTTTAAATGAACCTGAATGGCATCTCTAACTTGTCTAAGTTGTGGTCCTGTGGATAACGAGGAATATCACATGGAAGGTACCCAAAAATCCAAAATTTTGAAAGTATAGGTGAATTAGCACTTATCAAATAACGAAATGCTAAACAAAATGCGAACAGGATACACTTACGGATTCCTTGGTTCCATATGTTATTGAAAATGATGCTCTCTCTAGATGAAACTAGTAAAAATTCAGCTTGTATTATAAATGTAAATCCAGTGACCATTCTGTGGGAAGAAAAGCATAGATACCTGCAGCTACCATATTTCCACCTGTAAATCGGTTTCCCATTGGAAAAGCTAATGTAATAGTCCATTTTGCAATGTCTTTCCTCTACTCAACCCTATACTCATTTTCTACGGGAAACCATTCTCCCACATGTGATAACTGCATCGTCTAGTCAAAAATCTATCTTCTTCTGCTAAGAAATGCTGAATGAAGGACTCGTTGTCATTTCTCCCAAAACATTCAACGTCAATTCCTCATAAAACAAATATTGTATAATTTTTTTTAAGGTCAAGATAGAAAGCATAAAGGAGAAAAGAGGAAATTGGATGCCAATATGGAGGAGGAACTTACAAATGAGAAATCAGATCATGGGTCAATAATTAGATCATGGGGCACCTTTTCTTGTTGCAAGTTATGGAAAGGTTCAAGTTTATTTTTATGAAAGAAGAAGAGGTGTAGTTTTGAAAATAAATGGCCCAAATATTTTCACAGCAAAATGTACATTTCCAACATGTATAATTTTGGTGTACACACGTAAAAGTAATTTCGGTGCCTCAATCACAAATTGGTGCTAATGTACAGATAATGGCACTGGTGCGTTCTAGTTAATGCACACTAGTTTATTTTGAGTTACTACGCACCGGTGCGGTGCTATTAAATGATGCACCAGTGAGTAATAAACACAAATACAAAAAAATGCAACTCTATTTTCTTTAAGTGAAAAAAAAAGTGGCAAATTTAAAAATGGGCGGCAAAATATTTTCGAAAATCTAATTTCACAAAAAAATTCTTTAAATACTAAACACTTTTCATTATTTCACTATTTTTGCTAAAATTTTCAGCCATAGATTTGTAGGAGACACACCTGGAGCAATAGAGCACGAGAGCACTGTGGAGCAGCGAAATACATTTGAACATAAGTATTTAGACAATCAGAATGAAAATCTTTGGTCATTCAAACCTTGTAGTATAGAATTTCAAACGATATTATGATTAAATTTGATTATTTTTTTTACTTTTTCTGTATTTTTATCCATTTTTACCCTCAACCCTTCAATTTTATTTTATTTTCCTGCCCTTTCTTCTCCCTGTTTCTGTGATTTCAGAATTAGGGCTTTTCATTTTAGATTGACATCCAACCCACGGGATGACTTTCATAGTCGGATCCCAATCCATGTAGGCCCTTGCATGAATTTTTGAAAAAAAATGGATTTTTTTTTATCGGTAGGCCTTGCATAACCGAGCACACTGGTGTGCTGTATTATACAGTACACTGCACAAGTACTGTGTAATAAAAAAATTAAAAACAATTTTTTTAAATTAGTGTGCCATATCTAAAATAGGGCACCGGTGCTCTATGTTACGAGGATAGCACCGTATGGTCTAATACACTATTTGTGCAATTTATAATACCCCCACACACTGTATGGTCTATTATACTGTTTTTTCGGTGCGTTTATAATACCCCCACGCACCGACATCGGTGCGTACATCATGAAAGGCTCACCATTTTCTTGAGATTTATTTTTTACCTGAAAAGTTGAAAATTTATCTATAAATATATTAATGAATGATATGGTACAAGTTTCATATTGATAAAGAAATGACTGACAAGAGATCAAGTAATAAAAATACTGATAACACATCAAGAAAAGAAAAAAAGGCAAATTCTTTGTAAATTATTTACAAAAAATATTATTTTTGAACTATATGTAAGTTTAACTAATATGTATTGTTTACTGTGTATCATGTAGAGCCACAAAATGACGAAGCTCAATAAGATTATTTCTAATCTAGGACCAAAAGAGCTTAAAATCTTGATGGAAAAATTGCAAAAGGATGAAACAGGTGAATGAAAAAATACTATCTATCTAATATGGGTTTCTTTTTTTAATTTTCATTAATAATATACTTAAAATTATTAGATAACATGTGTCAAAAAGTCTATTAATTTACATATGTTTAATGTTTTATAGGGACCAAAAAATCAGAAAAGGAATGCTTTTCTAAGAAAATGAATGCTTTTCTAAGAAAAGAAAAAAAAAATAGAACATGCAAATGAAAATGAATTGCTCCTTAGCTCATCTGGAGTGGCGCTGGAGGTTAACGAAAGGGGGAAAAATTTTTACAAAAGTTTGAGGGATCTAGTGGAACGAATGTATAGACGTTCTTTCCACTTACAATACAAAAACCAATCCAATGATTCCAAGAACCAAATTTTATCTAAACTATAGGAAGAGTTTCTAGAGAATTGGTCAATGAGACATGCAAGAATTTTAATAGCAAAAACGTACAACAACAAAAAAGAAGGAATGAAAAAGTAATATTCCTTTAAATATTTGTCTAGAATTGTTTATAAATATCACTTTTGTTATATTTACTTTTCATATATCAATATAAAAATTAAATAGTTTATTGTCATGTTAAATTTTCAGGAAGATTATGAAAATCTCAAAAGATGAAAAAAAGATGAATAGGAGATGGTCAAAGAAATGGACAAAATTGCATTGCAAGAGGAGCGATCTCAACAACAACGAGCTTCAAATGTAATATGTAATCATTGAATTTTTCAATCATTAGGTACAATAAATAAACAATTTAGCATAAAATATTAACTTTCAAGATTTTTCTTGCAGAAAAGAAAAGAAAATGGAACCCATTTAGCACATAAAATAGGACAACAAGGAAGAAAAGGGTTAATATCTAAGTTTGTGAGTAATTGTTACTTCCTTATAACAACTTAACTAGATTTCATTTTTGTAATTTTTAAGTTATTTTACAAAAATCATCATTGAATGTCTTCAAAGAGGAGCTAACATACAAAGAAGAACCATCAAACAAATTTATTGAAATTGGGTTAAATATGGGTTGTGAGTATGTGTTGGCATATCATAAATTAATTGTGGAATTTGTAAGCATCTATTGATCTTGTTTTACTTAACTCCGTCTATAATTAATAGAACAAGAAAATCTTTTATATTAAATATATGATTTGTTATGGGGTATAAAACTTGTAGGAAACAAAGTATGGAACCGCGCTAACAGATGAAATTTTGAAAGATGGCATGGTACATGGTTTTGAAAGAATGTGTATAGTTTATGAGTCAATTGTTGCTATGGTACGTCATTTTTATTTTTGATTTACATTGATGTATATTATTTAATATTGCAATTTTCATTATTCTCGCCAATTTATATACACTCATTTTAGTTTATTTTTATGTTTGTAGATGGAAGGTGAAGAAGAAGAAAACAATCAACACCGTGAAAAAAACATTCCTGAAAATAACCCAAGTCATGGAAGTAGCTCTAGCAATGACATCAATTCAAGCGAAGAATGATGATCACTATGTTTGGATATCAAAGCAAGGTGTTGTATTTTTTGAAATATTTTTTTGTGAAATCAGACATTTTGTTTAATGTAATAGACATAGTGTCCCAATTGAAAGACAAAGGGATACCAATAACTGTCCTATTTTGTATGACAAAGACTGTTGGGAAACTAGCTCCAAAAAGAGAAGAAAAGAGATATCAACGCCTTAGAAATAAGCCACTTCAAGGGGGCGACCTCCAATACATTACATGAATGACAATTCTTGGATGATACAATTTACAAAACCTCCTTTCTATATATAGGAGTCCATGGGGCCATAATGTAATCCTAGTGGGCCACAATGTAATCCTAGCTGACCTAACAATAATAATTTAAGGGCACAATAATAACAAAATGGGGGTTACAAGGGTACAATAATAACAATAAGGGGTTTACACTAATAATAATAAGGGGCTATACTAGTGATATAGGGACCTAACATGCCCCTCTCCTTAAAAAAAAGTGTTTTCCTCAACACTTGAGTAGCTCTGGGTGCTTCTGTATAAAATTCTCATCCTCCCATGTAGAATCTTCAGTGGGTAAGTTCTTCCACTTGATGAGATACTCTGAAATTGATCGATTCCGTAGTTTTCGAGTTCTTGTTTCCCTGACCGCTTCAGGTTCCAATGTGATTTTTCCTTCCTCATCAAGTTCTGGAAATATTGTTTGAGCTGGAAGATTTTCACCTATAACCTTCTTTAAGCATGAAACATGGAAAACTGGATGTACTCGCGAAGAAGCAGGAAGCTCCAATTTGTATGCCATAGTACCAATCTTTTGCAACACCTTGTAAGGACCATAGTACTTTGGCGATAATTTATTATCCTTCTTTGCTTTCTTGAGGGAAATTTGTTTGTATGGTTGTAGCCGTAAAAATGCCCAATCTCCTACATCAAAACTTCTCTCGCTACGATGTTGATCTGCCTGTTGTTTCATTCGATTTTGTGCCAAATTCAGGTTATCCTTTAAGAGTTGGAGAACTTCTTGCTGATGCTCGATGTGATCTTCCACTGCTTGAACCTTCGAATTTTCCCTTAAATATGATGTGATAGATGGTGGATGATATCCATAAAGTGCCATAAATGGGGTCATTTTTGCTGCAGTATGGAAGGAAGTGTTATACCACCATTCAGCGAGAGGTTACCACTTGACCCATTGTGTTTGTTTATCAGATACAAAACAACGAAGATATCCTTCCAAACATTTATTTACTATCTCAGTTTGACCATCAGATTGAGGATGATAAGATGAGCTATGAGCTAATTGAGTACCCAAACAAGAAAATAACTTTGTCCAAAAATTTCCAGTAAAAATGGGATCTTTGTTGCTCACAATAACCCTTGGGCTTCCATGTAGCTTTTGAATTCTGTCCATAAATGTAGTAGCAACTGTACTTGCTTTAAATGGATGAGATAATGCATAAAAGTGTGCATACTTGGTAAGTCTATCAACTACCACCATGATGACATTATTTCCTTCGGACTTAGGTAAGCCTATGATAAAATCCTTTGAAATCTCCTCCCAACATTGACTTGGAATGGATAAAGGTTGTAGAAGTCCTGGGGTCTTAATTGTCTCAACTTTATTCTGCTGGCAAACCAAACATTCCGTCACAAAATTTTGAATATCAGATTTAAGGCCATCCCAAAAAAATTCTTTCTTCACCCTGTGGTAAGTTTTTAAAAATCCTGAGTGTCCTCCTAAAGGAGAAGTGTGCAATTCCAAAAGAATCTTTTATTTTAGTTGGGAATTATTACAAAGATATAAGCGATCTTTGTACCATAAGGAATCATTTTTCCAACTAAATGTATCAGATGTACTAGGATCTTGCTGCAACTTTTGAATGAGTGTCCACACTTCTTCGTCCTTCTTCCATTCATCTCTTGCTTCGGTTATCCAATATAGTTGGATAATAGAAATGGCACAAAGCAATGCTTCCACCTCTTCATTCTTTCTTGAGAGTGCATCTGCAACAACATTAAACTTTCCTTTTTTGTAGATTATTTCAAAGTCATAACCCAACATCTTTGTGACCCATTTTTGCTGCTCTTCTGAAGATAGTCTTTGTTCCAAAAGTGTTTAAGACTATCATGATCAGTTTTTACCTTGAAGTGTCTTCCCATTAGGTAAGTTCGCCATTTCTTTAGTGCATGCAGTATTGCTAACATTTCCTTCTCATAAATAGGTTTCTGTAAATACTTCCCTTTGATTGGACGACTTTCAAAAGCAATGGGTCTTCCTTCCTGCATTAAAACTGCACCAATTCCATTTCCTGAGGCATCACATTCCACAATAAAGGTTTTTGTGAAGTCTGGCGTAGCTAAGACCGGTGGTAGGCACATTGCCTCTTTAAGATGTTCAAAGGCCTTAGTTGCTTCAGGAGTCCATGAAAATGCATCTTTCTTCAATAATGTTGTTAGAGGTGCTGCTATTCTCCCATAATTCTTAACAAACTTGCGATAATACCCTGTTAACTCAAGAAATCCTCGCAATTTCTTTATGGTTGTGGGGACTTTCCATTCCTTAATGGCTTTAATTTTGTTAGGGTCTACTTTAACACCCTTGTGAGATACAATATGACCCAGATATTCCACCTCTTGTACTCCAAAGAAACATTTGGATGTTTTTGCATATAACTGTTTCTCCTGCAATAGTTTGAGCACCCTGTCAACATGTTCAACATGATCCTTCCAAGACCTACTGTAGATTAGTATATCATCAAAAAATACTAGCACAAAATTTCTAAGGAAGGGCTTGAAAATGGAATTCATCAACCCTTGAAATGTAGAAAGTGCATTGGTAAGGCCAAAAGGCATGACCAAAAATTCATAATGACCCTCATGAGTTCGAAATGCTGTTTTTGGAATATCTTCAGTCTTCATTCTAATTTGATGATATCCTGAACGAAGATCCAACTTGGTAAAATAAATTGCTCCATGTAATCCATCCAATAATTCATCAATCACAGGAATGGGAAATTTATCTTTAATGGTGAGCTTATTGAGCTCCCTATAATCTGGACACATTCGCCATGATCCATCCTTCTTGTGTACCAATACTACGGGAGCAAAGAAAGAACTTTGACTAGGTTGAATTATACCCGCCTCTAACATTTCTGCAATCATACGTTCAATTTCGCTCTTTTGGAAGTAAGGATATCTATAAGGCCTTATGTTTGGAGGAACACTTCCTGGAATCAAATGAATAGCATGATCATGATCATGAATAGGTGGGAGTCCTTTGGGAGTTTCAAACACCTTGGAATGATTGTCCAAGACTTGTTGGAGATCTGCAGGAATAGATGATTTTGATGTTGGAACTTCTAGTGAGAATAATTGTGCAATTACACCTCATTGTTATTTCTTTAGAAGCTTTGTCATGAAATTAGAGCTTATTATCCTTCCTGGCTTCCCTGCAATACCTCGTAATTCAACTTCCTTTCCTTTTGAAAAAAAATTCAAGAAAAGTTCTTGAAAATTAAAATCTACCGTCCCCAAAGATTGTAACCATTGTACTCCTAGTACAACATCAACACCTCCCATAGGAATGGAAAGCATTGGACTAGACAATACATATTCCCCCATGGTTAGCTTGATATTATGGCATTTCATAGAGCAATTTATAGTTCCTCCATTTGCAACCATCACTTGACATTCTGGTGCTGGGTATAGGAAACAATTAAATTCCTTGGCTACCTTACAATGAATAAAATTATGGGTGCTACCTGAATCAATCAACACTATTACCTTTTTCTTCTTGATCTTTCCTTCTATCTTGAGAGTTTGAGGAGTGGTAATTCTTTCCAGTGCATTACATGATATGGTCGGATTCATTTCTTCCTCTTCTAGTGTCGGTTCCTGGTGTATATCCTCTTCTTGTTCATTTTCTTCTTCTTCTTCAAAATCTATGTAAAATAATTTCTTTTCAGCACACTTATGACCTTTAGTGTATTTGCTATCACAACTCTAGCAAAGCCCTTTTGCTCTTTTTTCTTCCAATTGTTGTGGTGTCAACCTTGTAGGTTGTGGAAATCTAGGCGTAGCAACACTTCCTTCTTTATAGAATTGAGTGGTAGGCTTCCTTGTCGCCATAATTTTACATTCAACTTTTCTTGCCAACCTGAATGCCTTCTCCAATGAATCAGGTTCCAAAACATGAACTTCATGTTGGATGTTATCCTTTAGAGTACCTATGAAGAGATCAATCCTGTGTTCCTCTGGAATATCAGTTACCCTTATATTCAATTTTTGGAAGTCTTCAATGTGCTGCCCCACTAAACCCTTTTGTTTGAGATTTATCAATTGGCTAAAGAAGGTGTTGCTCTTTGTATCCTCATAATGTGCTATCATTTCCTCTGTAAAAATTGACCCAGTGACAATTTTTTTACGGGAGCAAAGCCATCGATACCATACAAATGTATTTTGTTCTAAATGTAAAGTTGCAATGCGTACCTTTTGTGTGTTTTGCACGTTATGGAGATCAAAATATTGCTCCATCTGTAGTATCCATGTTACAGGATCCTTTCCATCAAACTTCCTCATATCCATCTTTGGAATATGGTGGTTCTTCCCGCCAACTTTAGAGTTTATGAAATCACGATTAACATTTATTTTTTTCTCATCATGAGGTTCTTCTACTATCTTTTCACCATTAGGAAACCTTTCTTGTATCAACTTTGTCAAACCTTCCATGTCTGCTTTTAGAACATTCTTCATGCTTTCCATTTTAACATCGATCTTAGCTTCCATGTCATCCATCTTAGATTCCATGCCAGCCTCCATGCCATAAATCTTATATTCCATGCCTTTCTTCAAAACTTCCATGTCATTTTTTGTTGCTCTTTTTGAGAGCGAAATTTGTTGCACTTGCTCTTGTAATTTTGATATGTCATGTTGCCATTCTTCATCTTCATGAGTCATAGTAGAGCTTTCCAAAGGCTTAATGGGTGTTGAATTATTTTTAGGGGCCATTTTATAATCCAATACGTATATTCTCTGATATCCCTTGCAATCAATTCAACTTGATTCTTCAAACAAGACTTATGCAATTCGGAAAAAAAATACACACCTTTTACTTTCTTTTGAGGAGCTCGATATTGAAATTGTATTATATTTTTGATTGCGGCTCTTCAATATCTGAAATTCAGCACGGAATTAGCCCTATGAATTCTCTTTTGAATGCCACAGGTCTGACTTGATTTGGATTCTCCAAGACAAATTTATGTCCAATCTCCCACAATGACCTAATTATGGACTGGTTCAGTATATCGAACTTGTACGAATTGCCACGTGTCACTGTTTCATCCTTTGTCTCTCAAATTGATAGCCAATAAACTACAGTAAGTTTAATTGCGACCACTTTTTATGGAACTCCAATCCGATGCACAGAGAGAGAGTTATTGAAATTTTCCCACGATCACCTTTTTGAGATGAAATTCGGGAGCTCGAAAAAGCACTACCTTCCATAGATCATATCTCCAAAAATATTGCGAACCAAGCTCTGAAATATTTTTAACGAGTTTCCTTAGGATTTCAGCTTCGCACCATAAAAATTTCAGATTCTGAACCTCAGTAGAAAAAACGTTATAGCGCAAATGCCACGATGACCTGTTTAGGAGCCTGAAAAATACCTAACTTCCACAGATCATATCTCCGAAAATATTGCGAACCAAGCTCTGAAATTTTTAGAAAATCTTCCTCCAGATTTCGGCTTTGCACCCTAAAAATTTCAGCTTCTGAAACTTCGTAGAAAAAAAATTATAGCGAAAATTCCACGATGACCTGTTTGGAGCAGCGAAACCCTATAATCCAAAGCTCTGATACCAAATGTTGGGAAACCAACTCCAAAAAGAGAAGAAAAGAGATATCAACGCCTTAGAAATAGGCCACTTCAAGGGGGAAACCTCCAATACATTACATGAATGACAATTCTTGGATGATACAATTTACAAAACCTTCTTTCTATATATAGGAGTCCATGGGGCCATAATGTAATCCTAGTGGGCCACAATGTAATCCTAGCCGACCTAACAATAATAATTTAAGGGCACAATAATAACAAAATGGGGGTTACAAGGGTACAATAATAACAATAAGAGGTTTACACTAACAATAATAAGGGATTATACTAGTGATATAGCGACCTAACAAAAGAATGTCTTATATATATATATATATATATATATAATGTTTTAATTTATTCTATTATGTTCTCTATTGTCACTATTGCATTCTCCATTGTCATTCTCAAATGCACTAATAAAAATTTAATTCCTATGAATATTGTTATAAGATATATATGTGTCAACTTTTGATGAATAATGAATTTTAAAAAGCCACAATAATTATGATATGATATAACAAATTAATCCAAACATCACATTCAAATGCATTAATAAAAATTTAATTAATATGAATATTGTTATAAGATGTGTCGACTTAGCCCCAAGGGTTAGCTCAAGTGGTAGTGAGCCAATATGTGGGCCTCTCCGTCGAGGGAGGTCACGGGTTCGATCCTTGAGTCCTTTGGGGTTAGGCGCCGAAAGTCCGCCGAACGGTTTACCGCACGTACCATCCAGAAATTTTGGGGAAGTACGCCCGGGTTTCCCGTGAGCTTTCCCCTCGTGAAAAAAAAAAAGATGTGTCGACTTTTGATGAATAATGAATTTAGAAAAATCACAATAATTGCACTGTCACAGGTCGATGTTTCTAAAAAATACAAAATAAACACCGGTGTGTGTTAGGTATTGTACACCGGTGCTTTTGTATGCTGAAGCACACTGGTACATTTCTATGACCTATGGGCACCACACCAATACCAAAACCAATTAAAAATCTCGGTGCGTTTGTGCGATACTGCGCGTCGATGCTTTTATGTGAGACTAAGCACTGGTGAATTTGTACGACGTATGGGCCCTGCAAAAATACCAATACTAATTATAAATATCGGTGTGTTTGTCTGATATGGTGCACCGATGCATTTCTATAAGTCTACGTACCGGTGCGTTGAGACGACCTATTGGCACCGCACAAATCCCAAGACCAATTGGTACGACCCCGCGTGTTGTATCACTAACAACGCACGCCCGGTGCGGTTTGTACGCGGCCCGTGCGAACCTTCGGCCGCCCGGGGGGCCACGGGTCACAGATGACATGCCTTAGGTGTGTTAAAACTAACCTTAGTAGCAGTTGATGAAAAAGAACATCCTTAAACCTCTGTGTCTGCATGAGATGTTGCTTGAAAATGTTCTTTTAACAATTTTGGCAGCCAATTTATAACACTAAAAACCTCCTTTATAACCTTTGCTAGAGGTCTATTCCTTGTAGTGCTTCTTCCCACTTGGGTGAAATAGTCGATGGATACAATAATGTACTTGTGGTTACCAGACGACGCAGGCTTGCAAGTCATAAAGTCGATTCCGCATTAACAAAAGGGACCTGCTACAATGACCGGGTGTAGAGTAGGAGGTGCTCTTGCCTTGTGAGCAAAGCGTTGGCATCGCTAGCACCTTTTGACTGCTTGAATGCAATCGTGGAATAAGGTGGCCCAAATATAACCAACCTGTAAGACTTTTTAGGCAGTGACCATCCCTGAGAGGTGGTCGCCACGATCCCCACTATGGCAGTCATTTAGGGCTTGCTTGACTTGGTCGTGTGTGAGGCATCAACGTAAAATAGTGTCAACGCCTCTTTGATAAAGGACATCCCCCATGAAAAGGTACCGGGTGGCCTGATGGCGTATGCGCCTTCAATCATCACGGGTGAGTTGTGGTTTGAACTTTTGGGTTCGCAAGAATAGAAGGATGTCGTTGAACCAAGGGTACCAAAGGTCCTCGATCGTCACTAAAAATAGATGTTCATCTCATAGTGAGTTGTTAACTGGGGATCCTTGAGTCAGACTTGGAAGGTCAATGATGAACTCAGCTACGATTAATGCTTTTTTGCTCTTGGGGGAGCTGAACTGTTGATTGAATTCCTACAGTATGACTACCCATTGAGCGTACTTATGATTCATCATACGTCGGGTTAGCAGATATCCCATGGGGTTGATAGTTGCTATGAGCGTTGTAGTACTTAGGATGATGTAATGTCAAAGTTTTTGTACTGCATATACTAGGGCTAGGGCAGTTTTTTCTTCCGGTTCGTATTTTAAAATAGGGCCAGATAGCTTCTTGCTGACATAATAGATTGCGTGCTCTTTATTATCTGGTCTGTCTTGGACTAACACCCCAGCTATGGCAGTGTCTGATGTCGATAGATATAAGGTGTAGTCTTTGTCGTAATTGGGTGGGTTGATCAAGGGGGCTAAAGACAATATGTCTTTCAGTGCCTCAAATGACTTTTGAGAATGATCATCCCATTTGAACGGAATGTCTTGACAGAGTAAGCGTAGGAAACCTTGCGCGCAAATGGCATAGTCGGGAACAAAGCGTCGTAAGAAGTTGGATTTCCCCTACAGGCTTTGAAGTTGCTTGAGAGTTTTAGGTGGTGGTACTTATTTTAATGCCTGGACCTTGAGGGGGTCAACTCTGATCCCTTGTTGGGATACGATGAATCCTAACAGTCTGTCTGCATTAACGCAGAAGACACATTTGAGGGCGTTCAAGCGTAGGTTGTAGTGTCGGCATCGTTGGAATACCAGCCGTAAGTCCTCCAGATGGTCACTTTGTTTCTTGGATCGTACTGTGAGGTCGTCCAAGTAAGCTAAGATGATGTGAGCCAGATCGTGGAAGATATAATTCATGGCCCATTGGAAGGTGGCTCCAGCATTTATAAGACCGAAAGGCATAACTCGATATGTGAACATGCCCCAAGGGGTAGTGAACATTGTCTTGTATCGATCCGTGTGCCGAATTTGAATTTGATTGTACCCTGAGAATTTGTCCATGAAGAACAAGGCCTTGTGACTGGCGCAAGCATCAATGACATGGTCGATAAAAGGGGTAGGGTAGTTGTCCTTGGGACAAGCTTTATTTAAATCTCGAAAATCGATGCAGACTCGGATGGTGCCCTGTTTTTTCATGACCGGTACATGGTTGCAAACCCACAATGTGTAGACGATTGGGTAGATGAATTCGGATTTATGAAGCTTGTCAATCTCTTATTTGATTGCTTCTACTTTGGATGGGTGTAATTGACGCTACTTTTGGCAGACTGGTGATACGTCAGGCCAGGTGTCAATGTGGCATTCTACGATGGTGGGACTTAGCCCTGGAATTTCTGAATAATCCCATGCAAAGATATCCTTGTACTCTTGTAATAAGTTTGTATAAGCGACTACCTTGTCTGGGGAGCATGTTGCCCCTAGCGAGATTTCTTCGGTTTTGCCTGGTGTTCTTGAGATATTCACCTTAATGGTTGGCGAAATATTTGACATATTCCCTTCTTCAAACTCATTGAGCGTTGGGATAGGGTTTTTGAACCAATCTACCTTCCCAGATGGAAGGAAGTCTTTGGATTCAATGGCGTATATATCCTAGGTTTTTGGGTTGTGCTAGGCACAAACGTTTTTTTTGGAAGAAAAAACGAGCGGTGATGCTTTGAGTCCCACGAACAATCTGGTTTCGTCATGGCCTCTAGAATATCTTCATCAGAGTGAAACAAGATGTCTAAGGGGGAATTGGTTTGTTTGAGGCCGTGACGAATTCGTTCGGGCCTAACAGTGTTGGTCGACAAACATGAATATGATTTTGTGGTTGATGTCGTGGAACCAGACGAGGTTGATAGGGTGCAAACGGGTTGGGTTTGCACCGTCGAAGGTACTACTACCGTTGTGGTAGTTGCAGCAGTCTCGACACCAAGGAAAGATGAGCAGACAACACGAGTCATGGTTCCCATGCATGATGAGATGAATCGTATATGGTGTCGTGTGTCGTCATGGTTATATGGTGGAAGAATTTTCATTATGGTTGTTTGTTTGAGAGCAAACTAGGTATCTTGGTATTCCTCTACATGGCGAGTTGCCTTGAATGCAGAGGTGCTAAAATTTTTTCATCAAGGGGCACATCTCTATTTCATGGTTATGGCTTGTTCAAATGGTGCATGGAGTAAAGGTTCATATCGAGTAGATGGTGTGAGAACCAACACTACTCCCTATGCTCGAAGTGGATGCTTGGAGATGATTGGGCATTGGGGAATTTTTGCGCTTCTACCATCTCTAAGTCTTTTTTCTTGGTTGGTGTGGCTCCTCCAGGGAGTTCAAACTCAATGCTACCCTTTTTGTGCATAACCTTGGGAGGTATTCACAATTCATGGTGTGGTGGAATTGTTGTTTTTACATCCCATCGGTGGATATTCCACCCCATACGTGCAAATAGTGAAATAATTGATTGTTGGGAAAATGCGAGAGGGGGGTGAATCAGTATTTACTGCATATTCAAAACTTTTACTTTTTCACTCCCTAAAACCCATACGCTACTTTCCTTTAGTAAACTCGCGTATACACGCAGATATTCTTCATACAACTCGTGTATTAGCAGAGATCTAAATATGCAGAAATTTATTAACTTAGTTCTTTTCAATATTCATTCATCTGATGTGAAGTTAACAGTAAAAATGTGTAGTAACAAAAGAATAAACCATCACATAAAGCATCACACAAGAACACCAGGATTTTTAGGTGGAAACCCAAGTCGGGAGAAAACCACCGTTGCAGTTGCTCAGCCTTCAATATTTTAATGAAAAGTCTTCTTATGTTGTGGTGCAGACTCCTACCGGCACGAAGGCACCCACCACGCTCGTTTACCGACCTCTACGGAAGGGCTCAGCACGACCGTTTACCCGGCCTCTCCTGGAAGGGAGATACGACCCCCGATCTCGTTTTACCCGGCCTCTCTGGAAGGGGCACAACCCACGGCGAAGGCTACAACCCTCAGCACCTCTATGGACCACGTTTCATCAATTTTCACACTGGATCCAAAGCTTCCTTTAGAACACAACTTGCAGGCCACATTTCATCATATTTTCAGACTAGACCCACTCCATACTTTTAAGCACAGTCAACCATGAAACAGATACATATAACTCACTGATAGATATCAGTAAACCAGCAGAACAGATCAGACATTTCTTACCACAGACTTCAGCAAACCCTAGTTTGCATACGCGCTTTCCTTTCACTGATGTCGTGTATATACGCGCTTCCGTTCACATAAACTAGCGTATACTTCTGTACATATTACAGATCTAATTTCATTGCGCATACGCGCTTTGTCTTCAGCGAAGCCGCGTATATACGCGCTTCCTCTGCGGAAAACAAGCGTATGGTTCTTCAAAAATTTAGGTCATTGCAATTCTTCAGAACAGATACATCACACAAACTTTTACCCTTTTCTTCAGACAGATGTTCGCCTCATCTCAGATCTAATCATTCCATAGACAGATCTAGCCAATTCAAATACATTCTAGATCTAGATTCCCTTCTTCATCATTTCTTCATTGGAGCATCATGCATTCAGAACTATCAATCAACTATAACCCTTTCCATTCAGATATACTTCCGAGAGAAGTATTCATTCAAGCTCAGACATCTTGCCCCCACACTCATGATTTGCACAATGAATTTCTTCTCCTTATATAGGTTTACCCTTTTTCAATACCATGATCCAAAAATACATTACTTCCGATGGTATTCCCAGACGGGGTCATTTAGACGAATAATTACCCAATACAATGGGTCAATACCATGGTAGTTACCCCTGGTTTTGCACTTTATGAGCGCTTTTGCCCATACGCGACTTGGCACGTTGTTTCCCGCGTGCATACGCGACTTGTCCTAGACAGATCCGCGTATGCCTTGAGACATAATCTTTTTCATCATGCTTTGACACATACTGACAATTCTTCCATTATTACATTATGTACCCACTGTAGATATATCAAGACATATTCTATCAAGCACAACTTCATCAAGTAAGTTGCCATCATCTTCATCAAGTGGGTTGCCATTCACGGACAACACCCATCATCATATTTCCAACAAACATCATATCACATCAGATTTACATCATTTACCAAGTCCATCAAGTCAAGAATAACTTTATTAGGTGGATTGCCATCAAGGACAACACATGTCAACAATCTCATGTCTTCATCTTCATTAGTGGGTTGCCATCAAGGACAACACTCTGCATCATATTGCCAACATTGATATAATAGATGAATAACTTGCTATAGGAGCAAAGGTTTCCTCATATTAATTTACCTCAACTTGAGAGAATCCTTTGGCCAAAAATCATTCCTTATACTTCTCTATGGTTCCATGTGCTGCAAGCTTAACCTTGAAGATCCATCTCGAACACATAACTGATTTATCTATTGGTCTTGGTGTTTGTGTCAGTCTGTTCAGCCTGTCACCAGTGATCAAATGTGATCTTATCATGTATTTTTAGTTTCTCAAAGTCAAATTTTTGTCATTTAATTAGGTCTTCCAATACAAATTTGGTCACTGGGTAGTGTGTCTAGGGCTATTTCCACTCCTTTCAAAATTTTTACATGCCAGTCCTTGTCATCACTCAGTTGAATGTACCATAATTGAAAGACCATCATCATCACTTAAGTCAATATCATCATGATATCATTCATTTCAGTGTCTCCATTAGGTCATTAGGGTTTCAGTCATCCAAAGTTTGTCATTCCATGCATAAAATATGGCAAAGAAGGAGTGGTAATAGGTAAATTTGTTCAATAAAGTTTGGTTTCAAAATGTATTTTATGTTTCATATTATGTAATAAGTTTCAAATTATAAAGCTTCAATTGAACGTTCCATAAGCTAAAAGGTTCCAAAAGCTACAAATTTCCAAAATTACAAGGTTAAAAAATGCAAGTCATTCTTGGAAAAGGACAAGTGGGTCCCATCCTCACTCAAAAGAGGTCAATTCAGTTTATAAAAGGAAAAAAAGACAAAGGAGAAATTTATTTGCACTCAGTTATACTCCTACCATTGAGATCCCCTCACCCATTTCCAATAAAATCAATTTTTTTCCTCTCATTTGATCATTTCGATGCACATTTGGACAAGGTGCTGCACACAGGAATACTGCACTACGCATCTGGCCAAAAATGCTATACAATGAAGATCCTCGCTGCACAAATAAATACTGCACTACATATCTGGGTAAAACACACATATTTTTGTGGGATGAAGCATAGCCATATCCAAGGGTTTTCTTCTCTTAAAGAAGGTTCTACAAGCTTAAATGAAGTAAATAACAACATTCATATTAACACTTGCATCAATTTTACTAAGTTTTAAGCTAATACCTTCTCTTAGTGTTTTTATTTCTTTATCAGTCTCTTAGTCACCAGATTTCATTTGCGAAGGTAATATCCTTAAAACATTCTTCATATACCTTCAAATACACTTCATCAGAGCTTCATCTACCCACTGCCTTAAATCCTTTGTTTTTCCCTCCTATCACCTAGGGTTTCATTATGGAGACTGATACCTGACCTTCAGAAAGGAAAAAATATAACAAGGGAGGCAAGGTTTTGAGGTTTGAACCTTCAAGTGTCAAAGAAATCATTTCTTCTTCCTTCATCAAGAAATGTTTTGAAGATGTTAACTGCATGGAGTTTTGCAAGAAGATCCAAGAGGTTGGCTATCATGAGCAACTCACTAGAATTTTTTCCACTGCATTTAAGAGAGACAAAGCTACCTTAGCAGGAGTAGACTTTACAGTTTCATTGGATACCATCTCTCAAGCCACAGGCATACCTAATCATGGAGATAACTAGTTCAAGGGTATGAATTTGGACATTGAGGAGTACAAACCCTAGCTAAAATCACATTACAAAAATGATCCTTCACATGTTTTTACATTTAGACACTTGAGAAATATGGTCCATTTATGAGAGTGATCATAAAATACTTCACATGTGAAGGAAGGTTTTCAAGGCTCAGCCAATATGACATAAGACTGCTCATGCACTTCATAGCTGCTAAATCTCTCAATTTGTGTAATTTCATGTATAGGAGAAATAGGTAAAATGTCTGAAAAGGTGAGGATGAAAGGCAAAGAAAATCATCCTAGCCTTTTCCATCACAGTTTGATAAAGGTTATGGTTCTCCATCATTTATCAGAGAAGAACATGACATGGGATACTTTCATTGAGGCATCCTTTCTCATGCTTATTGTTAGTCCACTTAGAAA
This sequence comes from Pinus albicaulis, assembly GCA_034641835.2. Lineage (NCBI taxonomy): Eukaryota > Viridiplantae > Streptophyta > Pinopsida > Pinales > Pinaceae > Pinus > Pinus albicaulis. Next base: position 41,223 of record JAXQQM020067369.1, read on the forward strand.
GAAGAAAACCTTATCACCAACATGTCAAGAGGTGGGTTCTTATAGTAGGATAGCTTCTCAGTCACCAGAGGAATTAGTTATAAATAAAACTAAAGAAAAAGTAACCAAAAACTATGCAAGAGGAAGAAGGCCTATGTTTTCTCCTCAAATTGAGGAAGGGGGCAAGCCTGCATCAACTAAACAGGGATCACCATTACAGTAAGAGGCATATTTGCATGATGAGGAGCTCATCCATCATGACATTGACATAGTGGACTTGGAGGCCAATGAAGAGCATGGAACCCTAGAGCAGGTAATTAAAGAAAAATATGCTGAGATAAAGAAGATAAAGGAAAATTTGGCAAGGCATAATTTAATAATTTCATTCTTGGAGAAGGAAAACAACTAGCTAAAGGTAAAGCAACTACTTTCTGAGAAGAATCAAATGAAAACTTGTATGAAAGATGTGAAGGGCAAAGCAGTCGTTGAAAATGAAGATTCAGATGAGCATTAGGAACAAGTGACAAGGAAAAGGCCAAGGACCATGGGCCTCAAGAGGTCACTTCAAAAATAAAGAGAACAAAATCCACCAGATGAAAAGTTGACTTTTGAAGAAAGGATAGCCATGGGAATCAATGAAAATAGAGAATTTTGGGTTGAAAAAGTGAATTTTCGCTTATATAAGCTCCTTGAAAAAGCCATCGGAGACAATAATATGCAAAGGCATATGGATTCCCATTACTACACAAGGAATAAGATTTGTAATGTCAAAGTCAAACAATTGCAAGAAAAATTGAAGGAAACCCTAATCAACGAAATAGAGAAGGGTAAGTTAGACCTGCTTATTAATGCTTCCCTGATAGCATATCACATCACATCACATCAAGACTCCATCGAGCAAGTTTGGATAAATTTTGAAGAGTTTTGAATAAATTTTGCAATTTTGTGAATTTTTGAGTTTTTTGGCAATTTTGGTCATCCCAGATGTGCAGCGATCTCACACTGCACTTCTCCTCAAAGAATCCAAATGACCAAAAATCAGCATTTTTGGAAATTTTATGACTTCTAATTCATACTCATTTCCTTTTTTATTTTTTTTCTTTTTCTGATCTCCTACATAGATTGCAAGAAAAATGCAAAAAAGTACCCTAAAAACAGGTTTCTGCCATTGTTTTGGACCCCTTGCTACACATCTGGAGAAATCTTTGGAACATGAAGATATCTCAGCCTAGAAAAGGTCATTTTGCATTATTAAATATTCTAAAGACAAACACACTCCCCAATATATCCATAAGAGGTGTCAGTTTCATATTTGGACTTCAAGAAGATACTCAAAAACCTCCTCCAATAGCTTGCTACGCATCTGCAAAAAACCTACTAAATTTCCAGAAATTTACACTGTAATTCTGTAATTTGTAAATTTTCTGTGCTAAAAGGTTGAGAGGTGAATGATATAGGGTAAATTTTCAAAATTAAATGTAATCGTGGTTAACTTGAGTTAGGTAAATTTCTTATCATGTATTAAAATCTTTGAGGAATTAGCTCAAGTGGTTCAATAAAGGAGGAAGTCAGTTTGGTAAATTCCCTTTCTTGTAGTAGACATTGAATAGGTTCATGAATTTAGTTTTTCTTGGAGGGAATTTCCCCCATGAGAGAGGGGAGAGGTTTTTTTTGTCTATATCTATCATTTGACTGGTTGGACATCAGAGTATTGTAACTTTTGTAACTTGTACTTTCACTTTCCTATTCAGAAATCAAAAGGATGCAGTTGCAACTATTATCTTGGAATTCAAGTGAAGTGAGTTTATGATCATGTATTTTCTCTGTTATAGTCTTTGATGAATGATATATAGTTCATCTTTCCATATCTTGTATCTTCATTGGCTTTCCTTACAGTTCATAGTAATAATTGTATTGATTTAGCTCTGTTTATATGGAAATGTCATTTTGTGTTTCATGCTTCCAGTTTATTGAATTCATGAATGAACATGCTCATTAAATCCCTCTACTTTTTCAAACCCCCCATCATACCTAAAAAACCTAAAATTCATCATAGATCCGCTACTACCTTGCTCCTTTATATATTTGCATCTTTAAACCCTTTTTATACGTAGACCTAGCTATTTGGTTTCATCTCTGATCCAATATTAAACCCTAAAATACTTAAAATATACCTGAGCCTATAATATATAGCCTAATATCTTTCATATCATAGTCAATCCTTGACTGTGATCTCATTGAGAGAGACCTCTCAGCCTGGTAGGGCTAGCTATTAGGTCAAAGTGGTCTGTGGTTACCTTTGTCAGACTCCTTTTCAGCCTTCAGAGAGATGGTGGAGTGCTAACACTTTGGACCACTTCCCAGACACTATTCTTCAAAATGGATTCATATTCTTCTGCCATTGCATCAACCCAAATAGGTTTCTCTACTTCTTCCTTGAAAGAGTATGGATCAGTCTCTATAAGCTTAGTCATTAGATTGATTTAGCTAGTGTACCTCTCAGGTGACCTCCTTTTCTTGCGAAAATTTAAAGGATCTCCCACATTCTCTCTCACATCCTACATAAGTATATTAGATTCCATGATTCATTTTCTGCCTTCTTTGGATGGTTCTACTTGAGTGGATGTCTCCACTCTACCTCCAAAACTTCCTGAGGCTTTTTATTTGAAGCTAAAATATCATATTCTAGTGGGATACGAAGCTCCCTCTCAAGGGAGCACCACATCACTTTCTCCTCATCAAAATTTACATCCCTTCGCACAAATGTCATTCCAAGGGATGGTAAGTACACATGGTAATTGTGTGGATTTTTGGCGTAACCCACAAAAACTCCCAATTCGGATGTTGACTCAAGCTTCTTCCTTGAATATTTGGAGACATGGTAGTAAACATAGGCTCCAAAAATCTTGAAGTGTGACACATCCATCTTTCTCCCCTAGAAATCCTCCTTTGGTGTATTCATACCAAGAATACAATGAGGATTCTATTTATCCAAGTTGAATATTGTGTTACATCCTTTGACCATAAATGGAATGGTAGGCCTTGGTCATGTAGCATAGCTCTCATAGAAAAACAATCCTCAGGTTATTTCTCTTAGCTACCCCATTCGGTTGTGGGGTGTTCTTAGCTCTCTTCAAATGCCTTATTTCGCAAAGAAATAATCGAATTCATTTAGAACATACTCACCTCCATTGTCTCTCCTGAGAGCCTTCAAATTCTTGTCAGTATTCTTATCAACTGGTGCCTTGAATTATAAAAACTTGGAGAATGTATCATTCTTCTTCCACATGAAAAAGATCCAACACTTCCTTGGGAAATCATCTATAAAAATAACAAAATATTTATGTATGGTAGTGGAGGCTATTGATAAGGGTCCACAAACATCAGAGTGGAATCTTTCCAAGACTGCATGTGCTTTGTTGTCTCGATGATGGAATGTGGATTTCACATACTTCCCCAAGGTACACCCTTTGCAGACATATTGCTGCTCAAGTGCTCCTTTAGGGAGTCTAGTGGTTATTTTCTACATAATATTTAAGGCACCATGATGAAAATGTCCCAATATTCTATGCCAAAGTTCACTGACATCACAATTCTACACTTTATCTTCCTTGATGCTTAATGCAACATAATATTCCACATCAAGTTTTTATAGATTCTTCACACCAACTCTAAAATGCTTCACCTGTCTAGTGGCTATGTGTCTCAAGAATGCTTTCCCTTTGTTGAAGATCACACCATAACCACATTCTTCCAAAACTACAACAGAGATGAGATTGTTCTTCAAGTTTGACACAAACATGACATATTTTGAGGCGAAGAGGGTATATTGACTCCCTATGAAAGGTTAATGTACCAATCTCGGTAGTACTGTATCTTTCATAGTCCCCCAACTCAATATGCATATGGAGATATTTCTTCTCCAGGTCACTAAAAAACTCTCCACACCCTTTCATGTAGAACAAGGCACCTGAGTACAAGTACCACACACTTGTCATCACCGTGTTGGCCCTGCATGTGATAAGAGTGATGTCAAGCTCGAATTTTGAAGCCACAACTTTATCTACTTCTCCTCCTGAGTTCTTCTTGCTTGAATTTTTGTGTGGACACTTTGTAGCATAATGCTTGAATTCATGACAATTGAATAATTTTAAATTGTACAAGTATTTCTTCTTGCCTCGTTGGTTAGATTCTAGTTTGGTTTGAGATTTATTTGTTTTTCCTTTCTTTCCCTTTTGAACCAATGAAAAATTTCCTTTATCCTCTACCTTGGATGAGGTTCCATACTGATTATTTCTCGTGAACTCTTCTTGAACCAAATCAGACCACAAGATTTCCCACTTCAGTAAAATTTCCCTTCCATTCTCCAAATATTGGTACTATTCCAACTTTTGAGAAGGCCTAGAAGAGCTAGGCTCACTAGGTAATCTTCTGTAATAGTCATACCAACCCCTCCAATCTCATCATGAACTTGTGTAAATCTGCTAAGATACTACAAAATAGTGCCATTCTTCTGCATCTTGATATTTCGAAGTTTGTTTTTGAGGGTCATTTTCCTATAGTCTACTAATTCCTACCACATTGAAAAAGAAGTTTATTTCCCATGGATATTTGATACAGTGTGGTCTCGTACTCCCTCCAAGATTATTCTCCTCTCTTTGGATACATATTTCTTCCATTGATCTAGGTTATAGGCATCAACTGATCCTGGTTTTGCAATGTTTTTCTTGACATATTATAGAAATTTGTTGTCATTAAGAAATACCTCCATGAGATCCTTCCATGTAATGAAATTTTAGCTTTTGTCTAATGGACACTCTACTCTCAGCCCATTGAAGGTCATATTCCCAACTCTGAAGAGATCCTGCTACAATGGAGCTACAAATTCGATCCTCCTAAGGAAAAACTTTGAAATTCCTATTCTAATGTGAATCCTACTATGATACCATGTAGAATTGTAACTGGTCAAATTTTTTAATATAAATCAAGAGACACAATTCTACTCTACCACTCATTGGAAATTAATTGAAAATTTAGAACGACAATCTCATATATGCAATAAGAAATAACACACATGCATAGTATTTTTCTAAGGGAAAGCAACTTCTAAAAACCCCTTAATCCTACTTGCATTAATCAGATAAATAGATAATGTATTACAATTTCTTGCTCACTCTAAGCACAACTTGCAAGTGAATAACTTATCTCCTTGCTCACTGAGAAGCTATGACCCAGACTTAGTCAATTTTTTCCTCTGCTTGAGCCCCTATTTCCTTTCATAATTACTGAGGAATTAGGACCCTACTATTTAGGAATTTTCCTCCAATTGATTACGCAATTCCCAAGGTTGATCATCTAACTACATGCACCACTTGTACACTCAAGACTAGTCTACAACTGATGTTACACTACCTTGGAATCTCCACCAAAACTGGGGAACTCGAATTCTTTGCATGAAACAATTATTTTTGGATGATTGATCAGTTAACTAGATGATCACTGAGTTATAGTTTTTTACCATTCGACAACTGACCTTCCACTTGTTCCATCAATAGTTAGAACTAGTTTAACAGAAAGTAACTTGAAATAACTCACCTTTATTGCTACAAATTAGCAATCACACATGCTTAACTAAACTCCAAGCCCTCTATCTCGAATATACTGAGCTAACTGAGTGACAAGAGCCATGCCATATAGGTTAACTGTATCCAAGTTGTTTGATGATGTGGAAATTCAAATTTTCTTAATTTGACCAAGACAAAGTCAAATTGAGACTTTCTTGCCACATTTTTCAACATCCTATATTTGAAAACCATAAAAAGGATAAAATATCTTCATCATCACATGAAGGGTGTGTTTGTACAAGCTATAACAACCTACATCTTTAGGGAGACTCACATTTATGTAAGTGGGATCAATTATTTGAATCGAGTCTTGAAGAAGTTGAAGAATCTCTTCAAAAATATTAATCCTCTTTTCTTTGGTGGGGTAGAAGATTATTTGGCTAGTGTGGAGGAGCTACAGTTTAAAATGGGTAAATGTGGAAAGGATTTTCCTAAAAAAGATGATCAACATACACAGTTGATGTTGATTAATTTGAATACACCCTATGATAAATTTTGTTTGATAATTTTTGCTAGTTGGTATTTTAGAGGAAACAATTGTAAGGATTATACATTTGATTATTTCTATGGTTTTTTACTTAGAGTACTAAAAAATTTGCTCGATGAAAGTAAACTTGAGATTAATGAACAAGCTCATGTCCTTAAGGGAAAAATTTGGCATAACTATAGAGAAAGAGCTTGAGAATATAATTAGGAGAAAGAACATGATTGTGGCAACAAAGAAAATAAGAATATGCATGATAATTAAATAATAACTAAGAAAGGAAAGAAGAAAAGACTTTTACATATTATGAAAAGCTAGAACATGTTGATGGGCCTCTAAATTAGACATAAATTAAGGCCCGTCTAACCTTTCTTAGACTCATCTACCTTCCTTATGCACATGAAAATATATATTAAATCTCTTTTTGCACTTAATAATGTTTTCTTATGCTTTAATATTTTCTTAGGAAGGTTTAAAGGTAATTTCATATTTGTGCCTAATATTGGTTATTTTTATAGAATATTGTGAGAATATTGGGAAGATTATGAAAATTTGGAGAAGGAGATAATTTAGGAACTTTCTCCCTACCACTAGAAGATCAAGATTGAAGAATAAATGAGCATAATATCAGGAAATTATGGAGAAATCCTGGAGAAATTATAGGAGGATTTTCCACCATCCTTAACTCTCAAAGGAAGCCAAAGGATCCCAAGGATTCTCTCCAGAAATTCGAGTTCCAGAGGTAGCCAAGCAACTCAAGACCAAGTGCACTCAAGCCATACTTCACTTGGAGTCAAGTGGAATCATTACCTATTTTTTAGGAAGCTGTTGGTAGCTGCCCGTGTGGATAAATAAAGTTAATCAGGAGCTAATTAGGGTCAATTCCCACTCCATTATATTTGATTCCATTCCATTCATAAATTTTGCTGCAAGATATTAGGCTTTTGTTGTTTAAAACCTTCGAGATGTAATAAGATTGTATTTTTAATGCAATGAGTATTCAGATGACTTTCTATTGATCTAGTTCCAGAGAGCCAGGCTCATGGGTTAGGGCCCAACCCATGCGCATCAACTTCTCTGTTGTTTCCATTCTTTTCTTTCATGTCATTTAGCTGGTTTTTCTTTTGAGCATTTAGCTAGTTTGCTGGTATTTTTATTGATGTTTTAGTTGCTTCCCATTGTCTTTTGCTGTAGATCTAATCTGATTATCTGTGTTGTAGAATAGATGATAAACTCGATAAATCTATGAGGTAGTCTTCCCCTCTCATATTTTTCAATAGATTACGAGCATATTAAACCTTCCCACAGGCCAAAACTTACTTTCTGTTCACTGTTTTTATCACGCATTTTTGTCTGTTTTCCATGCACGAATCTGCAGGTTTTTTTGAAGGAATAAGAATCAAAAGTTTCGGAGAAGTTCATTATGCCATTCTGCTTCATCTTCCAATTTCTCCCCATCTCTATGTTACGCTTTTGAACCTTGTTGTTATGCCTTCATTTCCCTCCTTTCTCCCTTCTTATGAGCGACCACACCTTTTTTCCACATAAATCTATTAAAAGTTTGACCTCCGCATGTTCTCCTCGAAATTCCCGCTATCGCACTTCGCATCTTGCATGACCCAATCCTTTTCCTTTGTCATTCTTCAACATCTCCGTGATTTTCCATTTTCACCTCACCTTTACCTTTTTATTGCAAAAATGCTTGAAAATCATTAAAATTCGACCCCCCGCCTTCGCTCCTTAGTTCTCCCACTACCGTACTGCGCAAATCGCAAATCACATTTCTTATTTCATTCTTGTTAACACTTACCACTTATTTCTTTCGATTGCGATAATTGCTTTGTACCCTGCCACATCGCAATTTCAAATCACATTTCTTATTTCATTCTCAATAACACTTACCACTCATTTTCTCTGATTGCATTAATCGCTTCATACCCCACCACATCGCAATCGAAAATTGCAACGTTTCCATTTTTACTTTAACACTTACTGCTCCCATCTGCGATTTTGCGATCGTGCTCTACCATCGGTCCCACAACCACGTCATCTCTATCGCAATCACATCTCGCATATTTTACCTTTTCGTGAATCGCACTCTGCATTTCGCTCCCACTCCCGAACAACATTTCCGCTATCCCTTTAATTTTGTGATATTGTGATTGAGATATCGCATCGCAAATTTTTCCTCCATCATAACTTCGTCATCACATATTTCAATCATTCCACTCCAAAAGCATCTTGGCACCATATCATAAGGTTTTATAAGGATTAAACCCCCGATTTCCACTCCTAAGCCCTGTTTCATGTGTTAAGTCCTCCATTAGCCTCTTTAGCCCTTTTCCTTTCTCCAAGCTACAAAATCAACACTTTTTCAATTAGGATTAAGTCATGGATAGCTTATTTGCATGGTTATAATCATGGTAGATATACCATAGGATAACTTAGAGTGCATTTAGCCGTTTTGCCAAGTTAAGTGTGGTTTAGAATTAGTTTCCTTTCTGCCATTAATTTTCAACAAGTTAAATTAGTTTCCTTTCTATCGTTTCTTTTCTCCAAATTAAATTATTTTCATTATTGTCATTTCTTTTCAACAATTTAGTTTAGTTTCCTTTCTGTCATTTCCTTCCAGCAATTTACTTTCCAGTTCTTATCAAAGTTTAAAAAATAGCACCATTTCGTAAAGCAGAAGAGGATGACATGAAAAGATTGCATCTGATGTCTATATAGCACTGTCACCTCCAATTTTGTATGAACCCCAAGTTGATAAAGTAAATCAGGGCAGCCCCTGGAGTTGCAACACTCTTGGTGCAATACCAGGGCTCACCACTTTTTGGCGTTGTTGCCAGGGAGGTGTCTAGTAGATGCTTTGATTGTTTTTATCATTCTTTTCTGCTTTCCTTTTAATGTTTTTTCCGAAATATTGAAAAATACAAAAAAATATGATTTTCATGCCTCATAGGAGTAGCGATACTCTTTTTTTTTTTTTTTAACACTTCTCCAATAGCAACCCCCACTTGATCACGTGGTGTAGTAAGAACCACATCACCATACACTTTTGAAGGAAGAAGAGATGGATGGATATGATGACAATGAATAAGATCTTATTGAGTTTCCCATTAAATTTATGTACATCAGTGTACATATGAAGAAAATCCCTCCATCTTTCCTTTCCAACTTCCATGCTACGAGGACAGAGGATCCAGAGACATTTCTCTTTGAATTTGAGATACTTTGTAGGTATTATGACTACTTATCACACACTCAAAAACTGAGGTTGTTTCCTGAAACATTGAAGGATAGATCTCTTAAATGGTTCATGAGTCTAGGTACTAATTCAATAAGATCATGGAATGATATGCAAAATATACTTCTAGAAAAATATAAAGGTCATGATCTTAGAGAAGAATTTTTTAGAATGAACTAAGAAGAGTATGAGAGCCTTGAGGATTTAATAGAGAGGTTCATGTATAATGTTAAGAGGTCCAAATTGCATCATCTAGGATTTGACACTCTGAAAACCCTCTTACTCAGAACAATTAGGGAAGAGTGGATTGATCTCCTTAATCTCATGAGTAGAAGAGATGTATACCAATTGTCATTTGAAGAAATTTGTAAAACATGCAAACAATATCAAGAGGAAGGGAAAGAGTAATTAAGTCAGCTCAACATTGGTAAGGCAAGATGAACTTGGAAATTTACTTGATAACTTTAAAAAAAAAATTCTTAGCAATCTAAGTGAACAAGTAGAAATGTTAAGAATGAAAAATGAGCAAAAAGAAAATGTTGATATTTTTGTTATCCATGCAGAATCATATGCTACTAAATGTTGTTCATCATTCCCCAGGTTTAAATAAGTTTACCAAGAAGACAATGGAGCAAGGCAATCACCAAAGAAGCTATATTATGTAGCTCCAAGGATACCCTAGCAACCTAGTCAACTTGATATGATGCAAGGACCCACTTCACAATTTCAAGCTTATCCACATCCATCTAAAACTAATTGGGACACACTCCCTCCTTGGAAACCTTGGCCATCTCAACCCCAAAACTAATCTTGGCAACATGGTTGGCAAGGTCCTTATTGGGAAAATCCTCAACATCCTCAATATTTCCCTCAATATCCTCCATACCCAAATACATGCTATCCCTACCATCCAGCTCCACCACAACCACAAACGCAACCACATCCATCTCATATATCCACCCCCACTCAACTACTTGTACCACCATTTCCAAACCCACACCATGGTATCTCATCCCACTTACAATGTTGATGTTCAACACTACCAAACATATCCTCTTGATCTAAATGGTCTGCATATTAGTTCAATAAAGGTATTACAAAGAAGATATTTTATTAATGTCATTGAAGGACATCATCAAGAAGAAGAAGATCAAAATGAGGAGATCAAAAGATCAAGGGATGCACTTTATGAAGAGCCGACATCAGAATCAGATGTTGAGAAAGTTTCATAATGTTTACCAACGTTTCGTCCATGTGTTCAAGAGAACAATCAACAAAAAGAGGAATATTTGAATGTCATAATAGAAGAGGACATCCAAGGTGATCCAACTCATAAAGTGGACCACGGATATCACGAATATATTAACATATGGTTCCAAACAATCATTAAGTTGCATAAACACACTCTTCTCCAATAGTACTTGATACAATCCTAGTCAAAGAAATTCATCTCTTATATTCAGGTACATGTTAGAGCATGTATTCCAAGAGTGAACCTGATTTTATCTGTCATATTGATGTGTACATGGCTCCATTGGAAGTATTCCTATACTTTAAAAAGGTTTTGTTTTTTCAAGTAGAGTAGGAAAGTGAAAAACAAAAAAAGGAAAAAAGGGAAAGAATAAAATCTCAAATGAAAACCTCTTTGAGGTGTCTGAGATTGGCTCACTGATTGAAAACCTCCATGAGTTGGTCATTGGGTTAAAAAATAAATAAATAAAAAGAGAGAAAAAAAAATCCTAGGTGAAAACCTCCTTTGAGGTGCCTAGGCAGACCTACTAGTGGAAAACCTCATTGAGGCAACTAGTAGGCCTTAAAAAAAAATATGCATTTTTCCATGTATCTCTCTAATGAATGCAAGTGCTATCCAACCTTTGCAAGTAGAAAAAAACAAGTTGGAAAAAAAAAAAAGCTTGGTCAACACCGTGGTCAAAGGCAGTAAAAATTGGACTTCCTCCTCCTATGCTCAAAATCTCCAAAAGGACCTCAAGCATATTATCACATGCAGCTTTAGAGCTGCTTCAGAAACATCGAGGACAGCTTCAACAACCATATCAGTAGCTTCAATATCACCTGCAAAAACAAATCAATGGTAAGGCTCGGGTATGCAATCATCTAACCATTTCTTTGAATCTATTTTAGCTTACTAAAATGTTAAAAAGTGTGAGAAGGAAAGTTTTTTATATAGCCAAAATCAGTTGTAGAGCAACCTCAGCCTAATTTGGTGACTAACCTCACTTTTTCCACCAAGAAGAGGAATAAGAAAAAATTAAAAAGGACTTGAGAAAGTGGGTAGTAATCAGTTCATTATAATGGAAGACAAGGAGTGCCAAGGGGTAACCACGACTGACCTCAGTTCACAGAAAAAAGAATTTTGAGTTTATTCTACATGAAATTAAAAAATAAAAATAAAAAAATAAAATAAAAGGTGGATCCACCACCTCTTGGCATGCAAAACAAATTTTCTGAAGGCATCTGAGGACCTCCATGAAGCACCTATGAGAAGAAATGAAAGAAGAATAGCAAGAATATTAGTAAGAGGAGCAACACATGTGCCAATAAACAGAAAATGAAATAAGCCATCATGAAGGAAGAACCATAAGGTGGGGAGGATGAATAGGTTGCTCAGAGGATGAGCAACAGTTTCAGTAGGGGGGTGATGATGGGCCTCTAAATTAGACATAAATTAAGGCCCGTATAACCTCTCTTAGACTCATCTAACTTCCTTATGCACATGAAAATATATATTAAATATCTCCTTCTACACTTAATAATGTTTTCTTATGCTTTATATTTTTCTTAGGAAGGTTTAAAGGTAATTGCATATTTGTGCCTAATATTGGTTATTTTTGTAAAATATTGTGAGAATATTGGGAAAATTATGCAGATTTGGAGACGGAGATAATTTAGGGACTTGCTCCCTGCCACTAGAAGACCAATATTGAAGAATAAATGAGCACAATGTTAGGAAATTATGGAGAAATATTGGACAAATTATAGGAGGATTTTCCACCCTCCTTAACTCTCAAAGGCAGCCAAAGGATCCCAAGGATCCTCTCCAGCAATTCAAGTTCTAGAGGCAGCCAGGCAACTCAAGACCAAGTGCACTCAAGCCATAACTCACTTGGAGTCAAGTGGAATCATTACCTATTTTTTAGGAAGTTGTTGGTAGCTGCTCGTGAGGATAAATAAAGCTAATCAAGAGCTAATTAGGGTCGATTTCCACTCCATTCTATTCAATTCAATTCCATTCAGAAATTTTGCTGCAAGCTATTAGGATTTTAATGTTTAAGACCTTTGAGATGTAATAAGACTAGATTTTTAATGCAATGAGTATGTTAGCTCCCTGTAATTTCAGCAGATTGGTGAGACCGAAGCTGCAGGGAGAAAACTTGAACCACTTTGGGATTCTAGGATCTAGCCCTCCTGAATCCAGAGAGGGATCTCTCTTATAAGTGCAAATATTGATTTATCTTTAAGGCTTTTGTGTGTGATTTTAGGCTAGTTATTAGGAGCAGGGGTTTTTGTTTGGTTTTGGATGGTTGAGCATGATTTTTAGTTGAGTGGAAAGTCCTAAAATGAAAAAGTTTCAAAGGTGTGAAGTTGTAAGAAATCAGAACAAGCTTTGGCTGATTGGATAGATATGACGTTGGTTTTTAGTCCATTGGGCTATGGAGTCATAAAAGGGTTTAATTGTGAAACAATTTCAGGAGTGGTCCAAGGGGCAAGTCATCTATATCACAAGATATTTGAGATTAAATGATGGAATGGAACAATAAAAGTGTTGAAGGGGTGGAAACAGACAATAATTTCAACTAGGATTTATCAGTCTGTCCAAACAAGAAAAGCCTTTTAAGTAACTGTTTAAAACCAACCAAAGGACAAGGCTAGTCATAAAATTCTTTGGACAAGCTCGTATTAAAGCTAACTCAATAGACAAACAATCTAGTAATCCACATAAGTACTTTCAGAAGGGATGAAAACAGATAAGAAAAACAAAGTGTAGCCTAAGATCATATAAGATAATTTTAAATCTAAAATTATTTCAGCATAATCTTAGGGAAACTTTCAGAATTACCTTTGAAGAAAGAACTAGTAGATAGGGCAAACCATAAACCTTCCTATTCTAACTCTACTAAGCACAAAATGAAAATAACATTCAAGAACTACTTTTCAAGCTCCGCACATCAAGACAGGGGCAAACCAACATTCCTTGATAATGTTTACACTTAACTTAATACATTCTTAAACACACAATTTGGAGGAAAACATTGAGATAAAGCTTGTCAGTCAGAGAAGGGTACTGTAAACAATAAATCGTAACTCTATGCTTGTTGTTCTTTATCAGAGAATAAGTGGAAAAAATTGCATACATGAAAAGAAAACAATAACACATAAAGAAGCACTTCACCAGTGATATAGACTAGGATCCCAAGAATCAGCTTGTATATTGATGTCAATCCAGTTACATTCTTCAAGTCCAATGTTTCAGTTCAACAATCATCTTTTCTTCTCAGCCTAACTTATTTGATCACAAACAGAGCTTCAAGAGCCTTTGAATACTATTTACATGTAGAAAATTTCGAGCACAAGTGTATATTCAAAGTTCTGCAACCAACCCTTTACAATGAGCTCCTCAAGAAGATTTTATAGGAAAATGAGGAGGTGGAATGAGAGAAAAGATCTATTAGGTTCAATTAATACAATTTAATGCTTCTTTGCCTTTGAGGGGCTCAATGGAGAAGATTTCAGATATTTGTCTATATTAATTGGCTTACATTAAGTATTAAGCTCGCTGGGAAGATTTTGTTGACTTTAAGGCTCATAGTTATCTTTGCAATAACTCTGCTGATATTTTGCAATAAGTCTCTTTGGCTTGGAATAACTGTTCGGTTGTATTAAGGAAAATATCCTCTGTTCGGGTAATAAATCTACCTCTTTTGAATGCTTTGAGGCTACAGATGGATTTTGGTAGCTGAGAGGATTCAATTAGCCTCTGATGTGGCAGTGGAGGCTTCTCAGACTAATCGATATTATCTTTTTTCTTTAAACATGGATAATTTGCTTTAATTTTGTGTGTTAGGCACAATTAGTCCTAAATTTTGTCTTCTGTCTTTCAAACTATCCTCAATTGAATGGATTAGGCTTTTAAACAATCGATTTGGGCCGTAATCCCTCAAAACTGTGTAAACAACCTTCAATTCTTCATTTCTGCTGTGACTGGATCTTTAACACTGATACTATCCGTTTATTTAAACTTATTGTGTCTTGTTGATGTGCAGGTGTCACAGAGGGCTTTTATAATGGTGCCATTGTTCATGAGGCACCGACAAACGTTGATGGGAAAACCTGTGGAACGATCCTTTTTTATGAATAAAGGCCTGGAGGGTCGTCACCCTCGGCCTTCAATTTTTCTTTAAAATATTTGAAAAACCTTTAAAACCTGCATAAACCAAGAAATATTAGATAAATCTTGCGTATTTGGGTCAGACTGCTTTGGAGTCTTAGGTTTAGAGCACAGCCGTTGGACGAAAGCATCCAACAGCGAGGATTGCTTTGCCGAGTTTAACAAGGAAGGCGGTCGACTTAAGTGGTGGAGAAATTAAGTTAGGGCCATTGATTTGCAGAGATCAACGGTCGAGAGAAATCGTAAACATATAAAGCGGAGGGGTCACTTTATAATGAAACGACGGAAAATAAAAAAGAAAATGAGTTAAAAAAAACCTTAATCAACAGTAGAAAGGCAGGATGAAATTTGGGGTTTTGGAAAGGGTTCTAGGCCGTCGGATGAGATCGGCCATAGAGATCAACAGCTGAGTTTGATCTATGAAATCCCTTGGAGGATGGCGGAGGGTGATAGTTCAAAAGCGAGATTGAGTGCGGGCCATTGATCTGTAGAGATCAACGACGGAGAACAAACACGATGCGATGTAATACAAATGGGGAGGGTGATTTCGGCTAAAGAAACCAGCCGTTTCGCGCAAGAAAATGGAGGAAGGGCAGTTTTAAATTTTTGAACGCGATATGTGTTAGAGCCTGACACGTGGATTTTTAAAACCGCCTATTTCGTGTAACTTCGGATCATTAATATTCGGGCTGAAAACTATGCAAAACTACGTGCTGGCCATTAGATCTGGGGCATCAGATCGGACAGCTATGGAGAGATTGCGATAAAGAACAGATGCACGGGAGGTAACAGGTGGGGCAAATCCAAGGAGGTATTAACCTGGACCGTTAGATCAAGAAATGAATGGCGGAGATTAAATCTGGGACGGGTAGGACCCAAGAGAGTTGGGAATATTGGGTTGAATCTGGACCGTTGGATGAGAGAAATGAGCGGTCCAAATCAAATCTCGAGGTTGCATAAAATAAAATATGAGGCGGAGAATGGGTCAGTATGGGCCGTTGATCTGTAGAGATCAACGACGGAGATTTTCCGAAAATACATTATACAGTGGGGTTCATAAAATTTAACAAAGGTTGAGGGGTTCAATCTAGACCGTCGGATGTATGCAATGGACGGCCCAGATGAAATCGGAGGATTGCGATTAGTGGGGGAGAGACAAAAGGCACAAATGGAAATCTCTGAAGCGATTGAACATAGACCGTCGATCTGCGGATCAGATCGACGGCGGAGAATGAATCGAAGGAGGTCGCAAGCGGGGGAATGGGCTTATGAACGGAACAATAAGGGTCGTCAGATCTGGGCCTGGTGGAATAGATCGACGGCTGAGAAACCATTGGGAGATCGCCAATCGGGAAGGGGAAGTAAAACATTAAACGCACCCAATGGAAATCTCCGATGCGAGATTCTGAAAGCCGTTGATTGGTTTAAGATCAACGGTCGGGAATGGTTAAGATCGTGAACCGACGGAACCCTTTGAAACATATGAAAATCAATTTTTTTACGAAATACAAAGGATATTTTGTATCGGGGAGGGTTTTATTTAAGTTTCTAGTGCCCGATTGCGGGGCTTTCAATTTTGCGAAGAGGCAAAGGTATCGGGAGTTATAACAAAGGGAGCCAATTGCATCAGGGAGTTTATGTAAAAAAGAGACATGCGCTCGTCGAAAGTTTCGATGCGATAAGCGCCATATGGGTTTAGCGTTTGGTTCCATCACCAAGTCGCATAGTGGGGAAGTGGTTTAGGGCTTAGCCGAAAGGGGCTTAAGCCCATAATATAAAAAAGTGGGTTTTTTATATGAATTTTCAAGGATTTTCAAAGGATTTTGAGGGTTCCAGTAAGGTTTAAAAAAGCGTTTTAAACCTTATAAAGGGGGATTTATGAAGGGAAGAAGGGAAATAATGGAAAATAGAGGAATTTCATGGGGAAAAAGGGGATAAAAGTGAAGGTTAATAATGAGTGAAAGGAGGGGTAAAATGAGGGAAAATGGAGTTTTTTGTAGCAGTATTTTCTTCACGAAAACAACAAATTTTTCATAATTGAGAGGGAAACAGCAGTGAATATTACTCAAAGGAAAATATTTCTTCACAAGACTTCAAGAATTAACAATTTTGGCAATAAAACTTGTTTCTTGAAGGCTTCAAAAATTATTTAGCCACCATTTGATATGACAAATTTTATAGGTGGTTAACAGAGTATTCATATGACTTTATATTGATCTAGTTCTAGAGATCTAGGCTCGTGGATTAGGGCCCAACCGATGTGCCTCAGCTTATGTGTTGTTTCCATTCTTTTTTTTAATGTAATTTAGCTGGTTTTTCTTCTGAGCATTTAGCTAGTTTGTTGTTATTTTTATTGATGTTTTAGTTGCTTCCCGTTGTATTTTTCTATAGATCTAATATACTTATCTACGTTGTATAATAGCTGATAAACTTGATAAAACTGTGAGGAAGTCTTCCCCTCTCATCTCTGTCAATAGAGTTTGAGCAGGGTAGACCTTCCCACAGGCCAAAACCTACTTTCTGCTCACTGTTTTTACCGTGCATTTTTGTATGTTTTCCATTCACGAATCCACAAGTCTGTTTGCAGGAATAAGCATCAAAAGTTCCAGAGAAGTTTATTACGTCATTCCGCTTCATCGTCCAATTTCTCCCCATCTCTGTGTTATGCTTATGAACCTTGTTATTATGCCTTCATTTTCCACCTTTCTCTCTTCTTATCAGTTGCCACACCTTTTTTTTCACAAAAATATATTAAAAGTTTGACCTTGGCCTATTCTCCTCGAAATTCCTGCTATCACACTTTTCATCTCACATGAACCCTTCCTTTTCCTTTATCGTTCTTCAACGTCTCCACAATTTTACCTTTTCACCTCACGTTTACCTTTTTAACGCAAAAACTCTTGAAAATAATTAAAATTCGACCCCTCGCCTTTGCTCCTTGGTTCTCCTGCTATAGTACTTCGCAAATTGCAAATTGCATTTCTTATATCATTCCCATTAACACTTACTGCTCGTTTCCGCTGAGTGTGATAATTGCTTCATACCCTGCCACATCACAATCACAAATCACATTTCTTATTTCATTCCCGTTAACACTTACAGCTTGTTTTCGCTGATTGTGATAATCTCTTCGTACCCCCCACATCACAATCACAAATTGAAATGTTTCCTTTTTTCCTTTAACACTTACTGCTCCCGTCTACCAATTGTGATATTACAATCGAGATTTGCTGTCGGTCCCACCACCACATCATCCATATCGCAATCGCATCTCACAGATTTTACCTTTTTGAGAATCGCACTCCACATTCGCCCCTGCTCCCAAACAAAATTTCTGCTATCCCTTTAATTTTTTGATATTGCGATTGCAATATCGCATATCGCAACTTTTTCCTCCATCATAACTCCGCCATCACATATTTCAGTCATTCCACTCCAAAAGCATCTTGGCACCATATCATAAGGTTTTATAAGGATTAAACCCTTCCTTTCCACTCCTAAGCCCTGTTTCATGTGTTAAGCCCTCCATTAGCCTCTTTAGCCCTTTTATTTCTTCCAAGCTGCAAAATCAACATTTCTTTCAATTAGGATTAAGTCATGGATAGCTTAGTTGCATGGGTAGAAGCATGGTAGATAGACCATAGGATAAATAGAGTGCATTTATCAATTTGGCCAAGTTAAGTGTGGTTTAGAATTAGATTCCTTTCTACCATTCATTTTTAGTAAGTTAAATTAGTTTCCTTTCTATCATTTCTTTTCTGCAAATTAAATTAGTTTCATTCTTGTCATTTCTTTTCAGCAATTTAGTTTAGTTTACTTTCTGTCATTTCCTTCCAGAAATTTACTTTCCAGTTCTTATCATAGTTTAAAAAATAGCACCCTTTCGTAAATTAGAAGAGGATGACATGAACAGATTGCATCTGTTGTGTATATAGCACTGTCACCTACAAGTTTGTACGAACCTCGGGTTGATAAAGTAAAGTAGGGCAGCCCCTGGAGCTGCAACACTCTTGGTGCAATACGAGGGCTCACCACATGTCATGGATACTTGACAAAATAAAACTAAAGGTTTTGGGGATAAGGTCAAGAATATTGAAGGGAAGGTGTTGACTAATTAATTAATTGATCTGCAAAAATAAACTTTTTAAGGTAAGGGATATAAAAATACTTTCTATAATAGTACTTGATGGGCCTTTCAATTACCTTTCTAACTGCGTAGAAATATGACCAAAAGTCTGTTGATTTAATTGTCAAGCTAAGGTTCATATAAAATTCACAAACTGTCATACATCATATGTGCTAAAACAATCTAAAGTTTTAGTAACCTAATTGAGTGTTATATAATAATATATTAAGATGCCTTCACAAGTCACTGAGGAAAATCTAGTTGTAATCCAATTCAAACTTGCAGGAGTGTAGAGATCACACTTACAGGAAAGTAAATGTTACACTTGTAGGAATGTAAATATCACACTTGGAAAGAAATAAATCACATAGGTGTATAGGGTAACTTGTTCCAGTATTAATATGATCTCGATTAATGTAAAAAAAATGCAGCTGCACGTGCAATGTGATGCAATCACTCACAATTATTCAAACCATAGTTTTCTAGTAAATTAATTAAGGAGAAAATCCAATGTTTTAAACATAATTACATAAAAAACATAGTAATTGTAATTATGTAAAAGAAACATAGTAAAAGTGTCAGTTTAGAGTCACAATAATGACCCGAGTCACAATTTGTTATATAAATTCGAATGATTAGTTCATAATTAGTGTCAATATTAAATAATATTAGGTCTACACCACAAAGTGCAATAATAGACCTATGTTACATAATTACAACATAAATGATCAGATTTACAGTAATTATAACGACATCAATTAAAATTAGAATTATATCAAAGAAATATCATAGTTACAAAAAAATAAAAACTAGCAGACTCATAACTAATTGTTTATTAAAGGAATTACTATAAATAAAAGAAATATGAAAATATATTATAACTAGTAGGGGCAAATACCTCCTTAGACGAGGCGCTGGTTAGGAAAAAAGTAAGGCGTTAATTAATTAGCACAGTGCCATTGATTGAACATGAATGGAAAAGTAATTTGTATTGTAGACTTATAAGTTCCGACTTAGCTCCCTTATGTTCCTCCATCGGCTCAAAGAGAGCATCAATTTTATACCTGAGATGTTCTATCTAAATTAATCAATGAAGTTGATGGACAACCGTGAAGATTAGGTTGTTCCATCATGTTGCATTATTTTTTCAAGAAATAGCAAGAATCAGGAACATGCTGACTCTATCGGTTGAATGAAGGTGGCGCTAAATCGTTCACTCCTTTCTAGTGCCTATTCACCTTTTTATTTGTTTTGCATGAGGAGATTGGTTGCTTAAATACATAGTTGGTTTTGTTTAGCCAATTCTGGATTACTCACATAAAAATATTTTTATTATTGTTGATGTTTCAAGAAAGCAAGTGTGGTTGATCCTCGGGAGAGAGATATAAAATATGATCAAGTATTGAGAGATAAATAGGTGAGAGATGATGGGTTAGAAAAGAGACATTAGGCTTATTAAATTTTAATAGGTCAAACTTGAAAAAAGATTAACCAGATTAAAATGATCACAATTAATGAAATTAATAACAAAAGGAAAGAATTCAGAATTTTGACTTCTGCGATTATTTTTGTGTGTATAATTCGTTTCAAGATCCATCACATAAGTATTGGTAGTTTTATCAATGTTTAGAACCATCATATGTGGTTTATCATGATAAGTTAAAGAAATATAAATTCTAAAAATGAAAATAAAAAGAAAAATAATTAAAAAATAAAATAAAGGTTATATATATATATATATATATATATATATATATATATATATATATATATATATATATATATATATAAAATAACAAAAGACATAAAAACGAATAATTAGAAAAAAAGGGGTGAATATTATTATACAATAATGATAATATTATAACTTATATATATTGATATATACTAATATATATAATATTAATGTAAATTATTATAAAAATATAAAAACAAAAATAAAATTAAAAAATAATGATCATAACTCAAATATAATGATAACCTTAAATATAATAATATATATAAATATATGTAATATAATAAATGATATATATCAATATTATATACTAATATATAATATAGCAAGAAAAATGAAAACAAAAATGGAAATTAATGGAGATGATACTATATATATGCAAGGAAGGTAGAAAACAGGATTCATGAAGAAGCAAAACTGGAAGAGAGGGAAAGAATCTAGTCCCTGATAATCTTCCAACCATCATCTCTGTTTTAATTTCTAGATTGTTTTTCAATCTCAATGAATTATCTAAAATTCTTGTGATGATAGTGATAAATTTTAACTAGAATCCTAAAGTCTTCATTGTAAATACAATGTTTGGCTTTCTCATCATGCTCAAAAAGAGTAGAAGAAACATGACCAACAATGCTTAATTTCAGCTACATGTTGTTGAGTTCTTTGCTTAATATATTGGCTTGTTCTACCAACATAGGGAGCACCACATGAGAATAAAATTAAGTAGACATATTTCAAGTTGGAATGGTCAACGTTTTCATTGATCAACTTTAGTATTTCACAAGTGGTATTTGACGATTTCAAGGAGGTAGAAACCTGATTCTTTTATAAAATGTATGAAATTTTATGAGTGGTTCGCTGCATATGGGGAAGCTAAATTTAGGTATATGATCCATAAGTTCCCTTTTTGGTCTAGGACCTTAGCTATATTTTTGGAAATCTTTTATGCAAAGGAATTTCTTATAACTCATTTTCATAAAAACATTCATCATGTGGGATTTCTCCTCATTAAGGCAACTTTCATTGGAAATCCTTAATTCTTGGGTTGAAAAAGTGTTTAGAACATCAAATTTTTGCACAAGATGATGATGGGACTCAACATGGAGGTATTTCTTACTGTCAGTATTTTTATGGAACACATGGTGTGACATGGAACCATCATCATTTTTGGAAATAATAACATTAATGAAAGGAAGGCTACCATTACCCTCGACCTCCATAGTGAATTTGATAAAGTCAAATTGACTATTATGATGTTCCTTAAATAATTCCAACTTATCATGACCATGGGGCCAAATAACACAAGTAACATAAAAAAATCGCTTCCATAGCTTTGGACAGAAAGGTGTGAGGGCTAAGGCCTTGATATTGAATTCTTCCATGAAAATTTTTTCTATGATCGGGGAGAGAGGGAAACCCATGGAAACTCCATAGGTTTACTCTTAAAATTGGGCCTTGGAAACTGAATAATGTGGAATTCATGCATAACCCAACCAACTTGGTTGTGTTGGAATCTATAATATGACTAATAATCTCCACAAATTCATTAATGGGGATTTTGGTGTGAAGAGAAACCATATCAAAGCTAACTAAGATATTAATGGGATCCAACTTAATATCTTTAATTTCAATAACAAATGAATAGGAATCCTTAATGAAGGAGCTTGTGAGGGCTACCAATTGCTTCATCTTTTGGGCTAAGAGATTGGAAAAAATATAAGTGTGTCCACCAAAGGTATGAACAATGGGTCTTAAAGAGGCACCCTATTTATGAATCTTAGGGAGGCCATATATTTTAGGGGTGAGGGGATTTCCTTCCACCAACTTTTTTCTTAATTGGGTGAGGGAGTTATCCAACTTAATGACATTAGCGACTTCTTTGGAGAACTTTTTAAGAGGATTCTTATTAAGCTTCTTATAACTCCCACTATTATTAAGATGGTCCAAAATTTTATTCATGTAATCCTTTTTTTTGAAAACAACAACAAATCCACCTTTATCCCATTTAAGAATAATAATGCTTGGCTTATTTTTAAGAGCTTCTAGTTAGAGGAA
Source organism: Pinus albicaulis (assembly GCA_034641835.2). Lineage (NCBI taxonomy): Eukaryota > Viridiplantae > Streptophyta > Pinopsida > Pinales > Pinaceae > Pinus > Pinus albicaulis. Next base: position 63,877 of record JAXQQM020067369.1, read on the forward strand.
ATATTACTTAGTGGTGTTGCTCTTAGGAGGCTTAGCCCTTCTAGGAACAACAACACCATCCTGAGATAATAATGTCCTTAGTTCTATCCAGTAATTTGTTAATACCAAGTTAAATATAACAAATGATATCCATAAGATCCTCTTGGGGAAATGGCGAAATTTAAACCTTTTCATAAAATACTGTAAACATTATCATCTAACATAAAGCAAGAAATATTAATTTATTTATTATTACATAAAGAGGAAGGAATACTATTATAAATAGAGGAAGAGTAATTAGTGTTATTTATTATAGAAGGAGGGTAAGTATTATTAATAAATAAGGAAGGGATAGAATTATTAACAATGAATGAAGGGTAAAAATTGTTAAAAATAAAGGAAGGGTTAGTATTAATAGTAATAGAATAAGAGTTATTGTTATTAAAAATAAACGAATATGGATTAGAATTATTAATAATAGAGGAGGGGAAATTATTATTAATAATATGGGAAGTGTTACTATTAATAAAAGAGGAAGAAACATTTTTAATATACATTTTTTTAAGAAATGTGCAGTTTGTATTAATTAATCTGGTAAATGGGATAGTACCCTTACATCCATGGTTTGTTCAATATCTATAATATGTTGAGATTCAACAAGATGATGAGCTTAGTGAAAAGAGTCGCCTTCACTAAGTGGGCCCGCAGGCTATTTTTGGCGCAAGTCTATTTTTAGACATGGTGATCATATTTCAGAAGTTGCAGGATGCTATTTGTGGATGGTTGATCAAGTTGGAAAAATAGATGAAGTTCTATTTTTAGAATATTGGGCGAAATCTATTTATAGATCGTCGATCTAAAAATAGATGCATGTCGATTATTATTGGCTCTTAATAATAATCAGACACTAAACATTAACCTATTCTCTTGGAGCACTTTGTTTCAGTGCACATATGTGGTAGATCAGGGGACTGAGGGAATTACGCACTTCCCAAGGGTTTACTGGAGTTCATGCATGGAGGATTCAGTTAGAACTCAAGTGGCAGAGTTATGACAGAGTTGGAAGAGTAGTTTATGGAATTGTATTTAGTTTAACTCAGTTAGACTCAGTTGAGCTAGTTGTATCTAGTCTAACTGAATGATACACTAGTGAGAGTGGAGTGAATTAATTAGTTAATTAAATCACAAATAATAACTCATTAATCAACTGAAAAATACAGCAGTTAAATACAGTGCATGGCAGTTCCAGTGGAGACCCAGTGGAGAGATAGGTGAAAGGGCAAGATGGACTATCTGTTGTGACTATAGTGATGCATTGATTTCATCACACACACATTGGAGTTTCCAATGAGTATTGCGCAGTCAAGGAAAGAGTAATTCAAATTCATTCTGAGCTATTCTTTAGTAGGGATTTCGCAGTGGAGGCAGGCTAGCAGGGGGTAGAGATCGGTGCGTGGATTTGCAATATTGTTCCTGATTAGTGTATGACGATTGTACTGTACTGAGAGCTTGATAAGCTTTGTATGAGGATTTTCATATGATTCCATGATACATAATATATAGTTGGGGTTTTCAGCTTCAGGCTTTCCTGGTTAAAAACAATTGTGTTATGTGCGATTGATTTTATTTATGCTTCACATGTGTGTGCAATTAATTTTCCGCAATAGATTAACAGTGGAATGATTATGTATCTTGCAAGAAGTTAAATATTGTGAGATCAGGGGAATCTAGGACATATGCATGCTTAATGTATATAATTTCTACATGGTATCAGAGCATTGCTAATTGAATATTTCAATTGTGAAGTGAGTTTGTGCTGGTGGACAATTCGAATTTGCTACAGAAGATTCTTGGTGCAGAAGTTGAGTATACATTGAAATCGATTTCAATGGGTTGCGATTGGAGTATGCCCTTGATGGGAGCTCGAATTACATAGCCTGGAAGGACAAGATGGAGGTGGTGTTGGAGGATAATTGGTTGAAGGATTTCATCGATAGCGATGTTCCTAAGCCGGGATCTAGCGATGCTGCATTACTTGACGCATGGCAAAAGAAGACAGAAAAGACGAGAAGAATTCTGTTGGAAGGTGTGAAGGACCATATTGTGTCTAGCCTTCATGGGAAAGCCACTCCATTCTTAATGTTGAAGGCTTTGATATATTTGTTCCAAAGCATAAGTGACCAGAGGAAGTTGGCGCTTAAATAATAGCTCAGAAAAAAAAAAAATGGAGAAGGGCGACAGTATTCCAAAATACCTCACAAGGTTTGTCCACTACAAGGATGAACTGGGAAGTGTGGGGGTTACTATTGATGAAGAAGACTTGGTGAGCTTGGCTCTCCTTGGACTTCTGAAGAGTTGGCATAGCTACGAAGACTCTGTCAATGGACGGGAGAAACTGTCAGGATGGGAGAGACTTTGGTCGGATCTTGTGCAGGAGGAGATAAGGCGGGGTACCAGGGATGGCTCTTCATCGAAGAATTAAGATGAAGAGAATTGTGCTTTGGCTGCCAAAGCAAGGAAAGGGAAAGGGAAGAAATTTCCTTCAAAATCAAAAGCTAAAGGCAAGAAGTATGATTTGTCCAAAGTGAAGTGTTTTCACTGTCACGAACATGGGCATTTCGCCACTAACTATCCACAGAAGAAGAAGAACAAGAAGGCTGCCGGAGCTGCAGCTGGAGAGGCATTAGCCTCACAATTTGAACTTGATTTCTCTTTGATCACATGCTTGGTTTCAAGCTATATGGGATCTGTGTGGTATCTTGATATGGTGCGTATTTCCATATGACGGGAGACAAGGAGTTGTTTAGGGAGAGGAGAAGGACCTCCAGATGCATATAGAGATGGGCGACGATGGTCGATACAGTGCGACTGAAATTGGGACCATTACCTTTGAGAGAGAGTCTGGTAATTCATTCTTGTTGAAGAATGTTATGCATTTTCCAGGTCTGAAGAAGAACTTGGTCTCGGTCGCAATGCTGGAAGACAAAGGTTATGATGTTGTTTTCAGTGAGGGAAAATCCTTCCTTCGACATAAAACAATGGGTAAAACCAAGAATATAGGGGTTCGAATTAAGAATCTCTACAATTTGGAGGTAGATGGTTTCGGTGCAATGGTGGGCAAAGCAGAAGAAGTGGTGAGCCAGGATGAGGGTGAATTATGGCACAGGAGATTGGGCCATCTTCACCATGCCGCTTTGAAGATTTTGCAGCAGATTTCTACTGGACTTCCCAAGGGTACTCTTGCGCAGTAAAATCGGTGCAAGGTATGTACTATGGGTAAGTTTGTGAAGACCACCTTTCATGAGAAGGAGAACCGTGCTTCGGTGATCCTATAGAGAATTCACACATAAGTGTGTGGACCTTTCTCGGTTTCTTCAGCAGGAAAACACAGGTATTATGTTATATTTGTTGATGAATATTATCGTAGATGCTGGATCTTCTTCATGTAGAAGAAGAGTGAAATGTTATCAAATTTCTATGAGTTAAAATCATTGGTGGAGAAGGAGTCAGGGAAGCAAGTGTTGAGATTGCAACAAGATGATGAGCTTAGTGGAAAGAAGTCGCCTTCACTAAGTGGGCCCACAGGCTATTTTTGGCGCAAGTCTATTTTTAGACTGTCTATTTTTAGACATGTCGATCATATTCTATGAGTTGCAGGATGCTATTTGTGGATGGTTGGTCAAGTTGGAAAAATAGATGGACTTCTATTTTAGACATATTGGGTGGAATCTATTTTTAGATTGCCAGTCTAAAAATAGATATGTCGAATATTATTAGCTCTTAATAATATTTGGACTCTAAACATTATCTTATTCTCTTGGAGCACTTCGATTAAGTGCACAGATGTGGCACAGCAGCTGACAGAAGGAATTAGACTATTCATGAGGGTTTACTGGAGCTAATGCATGGAGGACTTCAGTTAGAACTCATGTGACAGAGTTTGGTGGAGTTGTATTTAGTTTAACTCAGTTAGACTCAGTTGAGCTAGTTGTATCTAGTCTAACTGATTGATACACTAGTGAGAGTGGTGTGAATTAACTAGTTAATTAATTCACTAAATAATAACTCATTAATCAACTAAAGAATACATCAGTTAACTACAGTGCATGGACAGTTTCAGTGGAGACCAGTGGAGAGATAGGTGAAAGAGCAAGTGTGACTATCAGTTGTGACTATCTTGTTGCATGATTTGCAACAAACGGTGATTGGAGATTCCAATGAGTATTGTGTTGGGTAATTTGAGTTCATTCGAGGCATTCTTCGGCGGTGATTGTGATAGAGCGAGGCTTCAAGTGGCGAGAGATCGGTGCATGGATTTGCAAGATCGGGCCTGATTAGTGTGTAGCAATTGGAGATTGTACTAAGAGCTTGTGAGGAGCTTTATATGATGATTGTTACGTGATATCTATGACATATAATATACAGATAGTTGGGGGTTTTCATCTTTAAGCTTTCCCATAAATTATTGTGTTCATATGTGTGAATTTTTATGGTTTTAATGTGTGCATGCAATTGATTTTATTTCCACAATTAATGATCAATGATAGAAGAGATTATGTGCATAGGAAGTTAAAATAGTGTGTGATCAGGAGAATCTCGGTGAATAATATATCAGTTATTCAAATTTATACATGGTATTAGAGCGATATTGATCATTGGAGCAATCGCAAAGCATTAAAGTGGTTGAGTTTTGAGCTGGTGGAATTTGAATTTGCAGTAGTTTTTTCTTGGTGTCGAAGTTGAGATGTATTTCAATGGATTGTGATTGGAGTATGCCCTTGAGGGCAGCTTGAATTATATTTCATGGAAGGATAGGATGGAGGCGGTGCTGGATGAAAATGGGTTGAAGGAGTTCATAGATGTAGAAATTCCAAAACCTGCTTCTAGTGATGCTACCACACTTGACGCATGGCAAAAGAAGAAAAAAAAGTGTCGAAGAATTCTATTGGAAAGTGTAAAGGATCACATAGTGTCTAGCCTTCATGGTAAGGCTTCTTCATTCTTGATGTGGAAAGCGTTGACAGACTTATTCCAAAGCAAGAGCGACCAGAGGAAGTTGGCGCTCAAGGATAAACTCGGGAACATAAAAATGGAGAAAAGCGACAGTATGCCCAAGTACCTCATGAAGTTCATCCAATGCAAGGATGAGCTGGGAAGTGTGGGGGTGACTGTAGATGACGAGGTGGTAGGCAATTGTTACCATTTTTGAGTCATCCTTTCATCATTAGATGGACACATTAGCACTCAAATCTACCTCAGGCTGAAATGAAGTAAAACTCAAGGCTACATCAAACCACGCTCAGCCTCGTATCTAGCCCTACGAGGACAGGAGAGGGCTCTCTCCGTCAATCTCGAGAAAATAAGCAATAGAATGCGAGATGACTTACTATAAGAAGTGATTTTAGGCTAGTAAAGAGATAGGTATGTTTGGTTTTTGGTTTTTTGAGTTTTCGTTGGAGTAATGGGAAAACAAAATTTGGGTCCGGGGATAAGGTCAGACCTTTGCAAAGATCAAGCTGGGGCGAGGTAGGTGATGATCTTGATGCTTTAAATTGGATTTATGGATACATTAGACCGACGAGGAGCTGAAGAGGGAAAAGAAGAACTTGGATCCTCTCCAAACAGCTGAAAACATATAGAACTAACTGAATTCAAAGGCCAAACCTTGTAAACAATGGATTCAACCTTAATCACTCATTCAACTTAGTTGAAGCATAATGAAAGGATGGCATACATTAAACATGAAGAAACTTAACGGTAGACAAAGAAGAAACATCATCAAGAACAGAACACCACAAGGATCCCAACAAGTGCCGCAAAACCCCTGATCTTTCCTTAGCCAAAATATGAAAAGTATGTACAATAGTATCAAAAGTATCCCAAGAGTCCAACCTGTAGAATGCCTCAGAAATTACAATATATGGATCACTCTAACCCCTTTCCCCACCTCTAGGGGTCGAATTCCCTCTTCAGGGATCAGTTTCAACCAATTCTAATCATGGAACTACAATCTAGGCAGCTAACCACTTGCCTCTAAAAGAGTGGAAACTGATCCATTACATGATTTTTTACTCATTTGGGAGTGAATCTTCTAGAAGAGATAAAAACAAGCCAAAGTTACATATCAAACATAGATTTACATCATAAAAACCCAAAAATTCTATCCATAAGCAAAACTGGTCCATAATAGGCGAAATACTGAGCTGGCAGCTGAAAATTCAGAAAAATTTCTAGGTGGGTCGCTCCTGAACTGCGTGGGTCGCTCATGTTCCAAGCTGATTTTGAGGTAGCTCCCGGCATCCAAATTGAGCTCATGATAGCTCGTTGGAAAGCCCTGGATGTATAATTTCCAACCCAAGTGGAATTTCTGAATTTGGAGTTGATTTGACCCTCCAAAACCTCATTCTCCCAGAGGTACTTCCTGCTGGTGCAAAAGGTGGCAGCAAGGTGGTTTTCATGGTGTTTTTGAGCTGTTTGACCATCCAGTTTTTGTTGAAATGCTAAGTTGACTTCAGAGGATGCATAATTAACCATGAAAAATCCAAAAATGTAAAAATCTCCTCCAGCAAGTGTCTCAAAAAAATGCGAGCGCATGAGCGCGCGACCCACGTAGCTGCAAAACCTGTTTTTAAGACCAAAAATTTGAAAATGACAAAATTTTCTCCGAATTTGCCCAAATTCGGAGCGGAGGTCCTTCATCATGTGTCTTGCCCAGTCAATGAAGCCTCGGCCAAAATCCGAAGTGGATTAGGCCTTTTCCGCCGTCGAAGTGCCTTGCGCAACCTCCTCTTCATGATCTTCATCCTCGCTTTGCAAACATGCATGCGAGCCCAGTAATGGCCTTTCATGTGGCGAAGCATGTCTTTGTCTCGATTGGCCTTCGCCAAAAACTTCTCTAGATGTATATTCACCCGCGTGAGTACAGTATCTCTGTCAGCTGGTGTCATGTCACCGGGCCTCTTTCGATTCCACTGCCTGTCCTCACGGATTTGGCACACCTCATAAAATGTGAGCTCATCCTCGAGCTGTTTGTTGCGCTGCTCCAAATAGTTAATCACCCACTGAGCTTTCTGCAATTGGTCTTTTAGCTGGTCATTCTCGGCCCTTTGCTCCTGGATGACTTCCCTCAGCTTCGAGCTAGGAGGCAGTATCAGCATTGACCATTGCTCATCCCGGTGTCCGGAGCCTCTTGATGGGCCTCATCATGCTGGGCCTTTATCCCTGTCTTTTACACAATAACTGCCAGCCAGAAGAGACGTGGGGACAACACTCGCTCATGTGAGATAATACTCGGCAGTGTCGATAAAGAAATCAAAATGGGGACCCCTTCCCTCATGATGCAGATTCATCCCAGTGTCAGGCTGTAATCAGACTGTGTCTCGCTGATATGTCTGAACCAAAGGAGTGATGATATGCTCAACCTCAAGCATGTCCAGCTGGTGTGAGGGCTCTCCTGCATCATGAACTGCCTCGGGAGGCTGCTGTGGCACTCTGAAAAAGTCTCTAGAAATGAAATCCTCCCAAGTGATGCCCTGCTCCGCCAACTGATGTAACACCAAGATTTTGATCAAAGTGAAATGGTATATACTCTTGTACTGCTGCACTGGGCTCGTCTTCTTCTGCACAAATGTCACCATCCTCTCTATGTTGCGGTGTATGAAATACGGAATATTCATCATACGCACCCTTGTGAAGTGCATCAGCAAATGAACATGGTATGAGAAAAGACGAGCATACCTGCCCTCACAACTAAAATACTGAATAATGAGCCTCATGAGCGGTGCATACTCATCTCTCAAGAATCTGAATGGAAAAACTCTGCTCAAGTAAGCCCTATATCCAGTTTTAACGTATGGCTCATAGTGAAATTTCTCTAACTGCTTACCCTTGCTCCATTCCTCGCCTATGTTCGGTATACCAGTGGCTTGAGTAATAGTCAAAGGTAATACAATGAAATCAACCCCAGCAAGGCTTACCCGATCACCCCGTAAATGAAGAACAAACAGACGTGCTAATTCACGATGAGGCCGGGTTTGTGCAACCATCTCACAAAATCTGAAACATGACAAGAATCGAAAACAATCCATAGCTAATGGACATACCTACAACCGAGCCAAAGAAGTAGGCTCCTCTCTGCGATGATCACCGCTTCTATGTTCTCTGAGATAGCTTACGTGCCAGTCCACGAATCCTGCTGGCTGCAAAAATATGTCGGCTAGGATCTTAATCTGACTTCCTCTTTTTCAATTTTTACATTAATATGCCTCTTAGATAGAATGAACAGAAAGCAGTGGGATCACTCATTTTAACACAACCAATATTCACAATGCAGCTGTCAAAGGTCAATCATGGATAGAAATCTGACTTCCAATAAATTGAGGGAGGCACAATCTCATTTTGAATACAAATGCAATTTGGTAATAAATGAGTAGCAAAGATTTGTTTATCTAACGATAAAGGAAGACAAAAGCATATCAAATATATTTATTTCTGATATTTTCTGAATTAGTGAACAATTTGAAGCAGATGTGAGCACTCGTCTTCTTCTGCACAAATGTCACCATCCTCTCTATATTGCGGTGTATGAAATACGGAATATTCATCATACACACCCTTGTGAAGTGCATCAGCAAACGAACATGGTATGAGAAAAGACGAGCATACCTGCCTTCACAACTAAAATACTGAATGATGAGCCTCATGAGCGGTGCATACTCATCTCTCAAGAATCTGAATGGAAAAACTCTGCTCAAGTAAGCCCTATATCCAGTTTTAATGTATGGCTCATAGTGAAATTTCTCTAACTGCTGACCCTTGTTCCATTCCTCGCCCATGTTTGGTATACCAGTGGCTTGAGCAATAGTCAAAGGTGACACAATGAAATCAACCCCAGCAAGGCTTACCCGATCACCCCGTAAATGAAGAACAAACAGACGTGCTAATTCACGATGAGGCCGGGTTTGTGCAACCATCTCACAAAATCTGAAACATGACAAGAATCGAAAACAATCCATAGCTAATGGACATACCTGCAACCGAGCCAAAGAAGTAGGCTCCTCTCTGCGATGATCACCGCTTCTATTTTCTCTGCGGGACCCCCGTGGCACATTACCTTCAGTCACCAAATCACTGCCTGACCCTGGCTCATATTCTGACTCTGTCTCCGACATGGCTCTGACCAAGCTTTTGGCAATGTGTATACTGATATGAAAGCAGTGCAAACAAAGTTAGGATGTATGTTTCAACACCCAACCAATATTCCCACCGTCAAAGCACCATCAAGGAATCAAATCATGGATAAAATCTCTGTTTTAGATGGATTGGAAAAGGCACAATCTCTGTTTTGAATGTAAGTGAAATGTTGATCAAAAGGAGCAGGCAACTTTCAAAATTTTGAACAAGTCTAGTCAAAGGAGAGCATGGCATCAATAGTAATGTGTTTGTCTATGAGTAATGACCACAGAGGTCTCAATGGGCAATTTGAAACAAAGTCATGAAAATGTTTTTACATTGGGCAGTGAGACTCATTACAACCACAATCACCATATAACAAAGGGTTTTAACATGGTATAATAATAACAATGGTCAAAATGGCAAAATGAGCATGAGAGCAATATGGTTTTGCTATTATATGCAAAGCTGGATGTATCATTGCCATAAGATAGCAAACAAACTCGTTCAACCATTCATTTTCATTTTAAAACCCTGAAAACAAGAATGCTATGACTGTGGGGTTTTAAATCCTCCGTTTGAACATTTGAAACCAACAATGATGCCACCAACGCAATCAAAAACATCAAGCAATTGATAGAAACCTGTTTGAAGGCCAGTTGCATCGATTCCAAGCAAGGCTGGGCGCTCAGAATAAATTTCAAAACCCTGTGTCTGCGTGGGTCGCGCAGCCTCTGCGTGGGTCGCTCGGCCCAGGTGGGTCGCGCCCCTTGCAAACTTACACTGCTGAACTGACCTGCGTGGGTCGCTCTGCCCAGGTGGGTCGCTCGGCCTCTGCGTGGGTCG